>CAUYPO010086809.1:0-22675 GCA_963574435.1 Cheirogaleus major
GGGGGGAGGAGGGGATGGGTATATACAAACACTACAAGTGAGATGTGCAACGTATGTGGGATGGTCATGCTTGAGGCTCTGCCTCGAGGGGGGAGGGGGGCATGGGCAATATACATAACTGTAATATTTGTACCCCTATAATATGCTGAAATAAAAAAAAGAAAAAAAATGACCCCCTTCATTAAATCAAAATGATTAAAATGATTAAAATCAAAATGATTAAAATTAATCATTAAAATGATTAATTTTAAAAAAATTAATTAAATGAATTAATTTTTGTGTAGACCTTAGTTATCATCACTTGCTAATCTAAGAGTCTGGTGCTCTCTGATTAATCTTATGATATCAAACTATGTTTGTAACCTTTGTGGATATCCCTTGGTGAAGTATCAAAGAGTAGATAGAGCAGAATCAATCACAACATCAGTCTAAGTACTGTTACCTAAAGTCATATAGTATTTTCCAACAGACTTGTATATAAGAACTCAGCAACTAATAATTAGGAAGGCAATAATAACACAGAACAGCCAGATAATATGAACTAGTGGTGCCAGCAAAAAATCCCTCTGGATTCTTTTCCTTAAAGCTCTTACTGTTTGATCAATATGATTAAAGAAAAGGTTCCATTCAGCAGACCCAAATGCAATTTGTGCAAATGTCTTCAGTTAATTCGAGAAAGTCAGGTATACCAAGGGCCAGATACTACTCTATAAATTACACCAAAAAGCCAATAATCACATTTACCTTTCAGTGACACATGGATAGTATTAGACAATTTGCTCTTTATAACTATTTTCCTCATTTGTAAATGTTACAGATCTGATGAGGAGCTGACAAGCATTATATCAGCCAATGTGAGCCACAGTGAAGCAAAATGAGCAGAGAGGAAAGTAACAATTTCTTGTTGCAGCTGAGTTAATTTACTTCTTGTGTGTGAAATTTACTTGCATACATCTGAACAGGACCACATGGCTCATCTATCAAGGATATGTGTAGAACTCACTGCAATATGAAGTTTCTTTTATAGACTTAAACTTTAACATGATTGGAAAGATCATTTCCTCATGACCCTCCTGCATAAATTGTGTGTAAGAATAATCTAAACTTTATAGTGATCATAGTTTGTACCCATATTCAATGTCAGATAGATATATTCTCATCTGCATTAAAACTTTATGAGTAATCAAGAGCCTGACATTCTCTGACCAGGCTGGAGATGGCGTTATCTCCATCATCTTGGAAACCTTATCATTTAGGCTTGTGATCTCTCTAAAGGTGAATTGCTTGACCCAGAGACAGAGCCTTTGCAGTAAAATAAAGAAATTTTCCTGGCTGATATCCAAGGTCCATTTTCATCTAAACTTTTAATAACTGACTTTACTTACTGGAAAAACTAAGGAAATGTGTAAAACCAAACACTTATTCTCTTGGAAGGAATGGAGAACATGGTGTGAGTGTACTTAAAAGCATTTGTAAACCCACAGGATTGCTTTAACTAGAGGGCATGTAAATGGGTTTCATGTACAGAATGTTTAATATACTTGTTAGATAAGTAAAATATTTCATTATAGAGTACATAGACAATACAAATATTAATACTTTAGAAACTATCAATTCAACCCATAATCACATTATCCAAAATTTGTCTCTGTTCATTTTTGAGTGGGCTATATGAAATATGCAGAGGTGAAAACAGAATATTATAACCATTTTGGAGAATGAGAGCAATACAGATTTTTGTCTTTTCTCCTATAGATGTATATAAATACACACACACACTCTTAATTATATATCAAGCATTTCTTCATTTTGTTAATTGTTCTTTAAAAAAACAAAAAATCTTTAAAACAAAGATTTTAATACTTGTATAGAATTTTATCATTTGAAATAAACATATGACATTTTTTTCATTTTATAGCCTAAAGATGTAGGGTATTTTCAATTTTTCATCATTATAAATATTTCCATCGAGTATCATAACTAGAAAAGATGTAAATAAATTGTCTCTAAATATTCCTTTAGAGATTTTCTGAAATGAAATTAATAAAGAAAAATATACTATCATATGATACCTTTCTTACATATTGCTAAATGGCTTCTCAAAAGTTTATACAAAGTTATAGATTTTCTAGCACATCTATTGTAAAAGTGGTATGTAAAAGTGTCTTTCACATTGTATAATTAAGGGTATTTGCCAATTACTGCTTCATTATTATCTTTTAAAATAGTTGTTATTTAATAGAATAATATGGGATTCAATTTCAATTCTTATTTTTATTAAATTTATTATTAGTAAGGAGGTAATTAGCAATACCCAATAATAAGGCAGTACTGAGTGTCAGCAGTTAGAGAAAATAAAGTAAAAATATGTTTTAACAAGTAACTCAGATACTTAGCTGGACAAGTAAATATAAGTATTAACATCTCTCAAATAGCTTTTAAATTAACATTTTTTCATATATGAAAACTTGAAAGAAATGTTCAATAATTCTCTCTATATACACACAAACATATACTACATATGTGATTATATTTTTTTGCAAAACCAGTTGAATATAAGTTGAATACATCATAGTAATTAACCACTATATAGTTAATCACATATCTTCTATAAATAAAGATATTTTCTGTATATTCACAATCTATCACACTTAAGAAATTAATAATAATTTCAGCATATCATCTTATACATGGTCATATCCAAATTTTCCCTATCTGTTTTTATTTTTTTATTTTTGGAGGAGGGTAGACATTGAGGATCCAGAATCTCATTAATTGACGACTTGTATTTTGTTGTTATGTTCTTCATTTTCTCCTAATCTAGAGATGACCTTCACAGTTTCTTTGTTAGTTTTTCATGACACTGAAAATGCAAAATAAGTCAGTTCTTTAGTAGATTGTCAGACTTTTTTTTTATTTTTATGACTTTTTTTTATTGTGGGGGTACAAGTATTGTTGGGGATACATATATTGCCCCTGCCACCCCTCCCCCACCCCACCATGCCACAGCTTCAAGCGTGTCCAACCGTCAGGTGGTGCGCACCTCACCCATTATGTCCTTATACACCTTTCCCCTCCTCTCCCCTCCCACCAGTCCACCACCTGATAAAAGGTTGGTTTTTTTTGACATTTTGGTTACATTGTATATCTTTGCCTCTCCCTAAGGAGGGTTAGAGGTATACCAGAGATGAAACCAACAGTATACGCAACCTAATTTTTGATAAAGCAGACAAAAATATAAAATGGGGAAAAGATTCTCTCTTCAATAAATGGTGCTGGGAAAACTGGTTAGCTACATGCAGAAAGCGAAACAGGATCCCCACTTCTCACCTCTCACAAAACTTCACTCAAGATGGATAACAGACTTAAACCTAACGCATGAAACCTTAAGAATCCTAGAAGATGTGGGGAAAACCCTATCAGACATTGGTCTAGGCAAAGAATTTCTGAGGAAGACCCCCAAGGCAATCACTGCCACATCAAAAATAAACAAATGGGATCTGATCAAATTAAAAAGTTTCTGCACACCTAAGGAAACTCTCATTAGAGCAAACAGACATCCCACAGAGTGGGAGAAAATATTTGCCCTATACACTTCTGATAAACGTCTAATAACAAGAATCTATCTAGAACTTAAAAGAATTAACAAGAACAATCAAACAACCCCATTAAAAAATGGGCAATGGAAATGAACTGACCTTTTGATTTATGTTTCAGTTTAAACTTTTTTTGCAAGAACGCTTCATAGTCAGTGGTGCGCATCTCTTACACACATGAGGGATCACTAATGTTCATTTGTCCCATTGAGTTCTATGGGCTTTGATCACTTTTTTAAGGTGGTTGCTTTCCACTCTCTCCATTAATAAGAAATTCCTTCTCTTTTTAAAATTAGTAAGTAATATATTAGATGCTTCTTTTATATTATGAAAGTATCCTATTCTCCAATAAAATCTAAACCAAAAGTGATCTACAGAATAAATGCAATCCCTGTCAAAGTACCATCATCATTCTTTACAGATCTAGAAAAAATAATTCTTCACTTTGTATGGAACCAGAAAAGACCGCATATAGCCAAAGAAATCTTAAGCAAAAAGAACAAACTGGAGGCATCAGCCTTCCTGACTTCAGGCTGCACTATAAAGCAAAAATAATAAAATCAGGCTGAAACTGGCACAAGAACAGAGGCATCAATCTTTGGAACAGGACTCAGATTCTAGACATGAAACCATCTGCATATGGTAACCTAATCTTTGATAAAGCAGACAAAAATATATATTGGGGAAAATAATCTCTTTTCAATAAATGGTGTTGGGAAAACTGGATAGCTACATGCAGAAGAATGAATCTGGATCCCTACCTCTCACCTTTCACACAAATCCACTCAAGATGGATAATAGACTTAAACCTAAGACATGAAACCTTAAGAATCCTAGAAGAAGATGTTGGGAAGACCCTTTCAGACATTGGCCTAGGCAAAGAATTCTTGAAGAAGACCCCCAAAACAGTCACTACAGCAACAAAAATAAACAAATGGGATATGATCAAATTAAAAGCTTCTGCACAGCCAAGGAAACCATCATTAGAGCAAATAGACAACCTACAGAATGGGAGAAAATATTTGCTCTCTACACCTCCGATAAAGGTCTGATAACAAGAATCTATCTAGAGCTCAAAAGAATTAACAAGAAAAAATCAAAAAACCCCATCAAGAAATGGGCAATGGAAATGAACAGAAACTTCTCCAAAGAAGACAGAATAATGGCCTGCAAACATATAAAAAAAATGCTCAACATCTCTAATCATCAGAGAAATGCAAATCAAGACCACAATGAGATACCACCTAACCCTAGTGAGAATGACCTGTATCAAAAAATCCCAAAACAACAAATGCTGGCGAGGATGTGGAGAGACAGGAACACTCTTACACTGCTGGTGGGACTGCAAATTAGTGCAACCTTTGTGGAAAAGAATTTGGAGATACCTCAAAGAGCTAGAAATAGAAATACCATTTGACCCTGCAATAGCATTGTTGGGCATCTACCCAAAAGAGCATAAGTCATTCTATTATAAAGACATCTGCACCCGTATATTTATGGCAGCACAATTCACTATTGCAAGGTCATGGAAACAACCCAAGTGCCCATCAATTCAGGAGTGGATAATTAAAATTTGGTATATGCTCACAATGGAATATTACTCAATTCTAAGAAACGACGGTGAGCTAGCACTGTTTATGCTATTCTGGATTAAGCTTAAGCCCACTTTCCAAAGTGAGGCGACACAAGATCAGGAAAATGGGCTCCACATGTACTCGCCATCAAATTGGTACTGACTGATTAAAACTATGGTGCTCAAATGGTGGTAGTATTCACCAGGGATGGGGAGGGAGACCCACATCCTAGGGATGTGGTGAGCATTGTGGGGGGGGAAGGGAATACCTTTAATCCTTCTTAGGGAGAGGCAAAGATATATAATGTAACCAAAATATCAAAAAAAAAAAAAAACTTTCATCAGGTGGTGGGCAGGTGGGAGGGGGGTGGAGAGGAGGGTGTATACTTACATAATGGGAACGGTGCACACCACCTGGGGGTTGGACACGCTTGAAGCTCTGGCAAAGTGGGGGGGGTGGCAAGGGCAATGTATGTAACCCTAATAATATTTGTACCCCCATAATATAATGAAATAAAAGGAAAAAGAACTTCATAATTCTCACTGTTCTTACTGAAATTCCATCATTTTTCTTAAATAAATGTTCCTTGGATTGTTGCAAGCCTTTCATTAATTTCCAGAATTGTGAGAAAATTAATTTTGACAATTTTTGCTAGTGTTCTCATTGCCTTTATGAAGGAGTGGATTTTCGGAAGTCCTTATTTTACCAATGCAAAAGTGTTTCTCTCATCATTCTTCCTTTTTGATTATTTTTCCCTCCTCAGGTCATTTTTCCCTCTTATTTTAGAATACTCTCTCTTTAATCTCTTAGTGGTTATCTTAGGTATTTTTTCTTGCATACTTAAAGTCTAAACTTAAACAACATCTTACCTCCTCATGAGAAGACAAGGGTCATGGAACATTAACTCAGATGACATCTCCCTCACAAGTTATTGTCTGGTATTTTAGTTTGTCTTATATTTTCTTTAATTCCACAAATTAGCCTTTGTAACTACCACTTAATACAGTCAATGTTTGTTTTGATTTTTCCATCACTTACCTATACTGGCTCCCTCCCCCAAATTGACTCTGGAGAAACTATAAAGAACTAATGAAATATCTTTGAAACCTCACTGTGAAGACACAAATGCATGTATGTGAGGTGGCACCAGGGGCCGCAGCTGGTGTAAAAGTTAGCTGGAGGCAGCAGTGAGGAGAATGGTTAGGAAAAAAGAGGTTTCTGTTTTATTTTTGTCTCTACACTATATCTCCTTGAGATAAACATTATACTATAGCAATGGTAGTAGGTGCACATGACTGTAGGGCTAATATTAGGGCAGCCAACTGAAATATAAGGTGTCTTTGTTCGTGTTGCTATAAAGGAATACCTGAGGCTGGGTAATTTATAAAGAAAAGAGGCTTATTTGGCTCCTGGTTCTGCAGGCTGTACAAGAAGCATGGTGTTGGCATCTGCATCTGGTGAGGGCAGAAGGGGAAGGGAAGCTCATGGCAGAAGGGGAAGGGAAGCTGTCAAGCGCAGAGATCACATGGTGAGAGAGCAGAAGCAAGAGAAAGAGAAGGAGGTGCCAGGCTCCTTTCAACACCAGTTCTTGTAGGAACTAAGAGTGAGAACTCACTCCCACCAGAATGGCATCAGGTGACTCATGAGGGACCTGCTTTCATGATCCAAATACCTCCCACCAGGCCCCAATATCATTGGGGTTCAAATTTAACATGTGACTTGGCAAGGACAAACCATATCCAAATCATAGCATAAGGTATTATAAAATTACAAGCAAGTATGATTTATCTCATCAATACAAGATCAATTCAACATCAGAAAATCTATTCATGTAAATCACCACATAAAAGATGATTGGATTAAATAACAATTGATGCAGAAAAGTGTTTGATAAGGTTCAACATTGATTTTTGATTATTTTTAAAAACCTAGAAAACTAGGATACTTGACAAATGTTCAAAAACCTACAGAAAACATTATACTTAATGGAATAATATTGACTACATTTCTGGTAAGACCAAGAAGAGGACACAGAAGCCTTCTATCATCACAGTTTAACATAATATTGCAGGTCCTGGACAATGTTATAAACAAATAAGATGTTTAAAGATTAGAAGGAAGATCTTAAAAGCATTATTATTTGAAAATGATATAATCATTTACATAGACAAAGTAGTAGAATCAGCAAATCATTCAAACTAAGAACAAGTCAGCAAGATTTCCAGATACGAAATCAATAACATTTTCCCATGCCAGCAATAACCATTTAAAAAATAATTTAAAACAAGGTACCATTCACAGGTTGCCTCAAAATAATAAAATATCTAGGAATTAACTTAATCAGGAAAGTCCAAAACCTCCATGAATAAAATGACAAAACTCTAATAGAGAACACAGATGAGCTGAATAGAGATATATTCCATGCTCTTAAATGGGAACATCATAAATACATCAATTATTCCCAAATTAATATTTAAATTCAATGCAACCTCAACCAAAATTCCAGTTGAAATTTTTAAGTCACTAAATGTATTAAAATATATACATTAAAATAAAGGTCCACAAATTGCCATGCTAGCCTTAAGGAAGATGAAGAAGGGGCCATAATAACTTTTTTACTTCTTAAAAAATTTGTGATAATGGTGCAACTAATAACATAGACCCATAGAACAAAACAGAGATCTCAGAGATAGACACATGGATATATAGAAATTTAATAAATGACAAAGGCAGTACAACAAATCAAGGGAAAAATAATAGATCATTCAGTAGGTGATGTTGAGAAAACTTACTCTCTATAAGAAAAAAAGAAGACTTTATATAGTCTCTGTCTCCCAAGTATGTCCCTGTTGCTAAAAGCATGTCTGAGAACTCCATTTTGACCAAAAATCTTTCCTTTTTAAAAATATAACAATAATATTTCCCTAATCAGAACTTTCAAAAACATGTTAAATATAAAGCATTTTAAACATAACTCCAGTAAAAGTTCGAGAAATATTTTTGTTTTGACACCATTCTGCAGCAAGCAATTCAGCCCTTTTGTAATCTTACACTTTTTATTACAATGTCTGCAAGCTCTACCACCATTGGCTAATATTTCTGAATATAGTATCTATTGTCAACTGCTTGTAGAATGTACCAGTACCATTTTAATGAAGAAACTGTGAATAAAACACAACTTTTTTGATGGCTCACCAAGCTTCCAAGTTAAAAAAAATGCACATGCTTGCTTGATCATACTAAATACAACTTAATCTTATTAATTGATAATTTGTGAAATAGGTCAAGAAAGGAGCTTACTCACATTTTTAATCAAACGACAAAAAATATCAGTAATTAGTCCTTTTCTCCTTATCGCTACTATGATCACATTTCCCTTGATTTCACTCAGTGACAAACACAAAAGCCCACTAGAGGCTGAGAGCTATTTCTCCAGGCTTTATAGCCCCGTGTTTTGCATATTCCAGAATTCTCTCTACCAGAAAACTAAACATTCCATCAGTTACTGTTCATTTTATTAACTACTTTAGGTTTAAAGTTGGAACCCTTTAAAACTTTGTGTAAAATTTTAAAAATCCTGTGGAGGCTCTTTTTGCTATCAAAATTATTTAAACCACTGGAAACTCCAATCTTTGGGAAACATTTTACTCTAAATTCTCAGGCATAATTTAGGCAGGAGGGAATCAAAGTACAGTTCACCATATTTCCAAAACGCTCTCTAAGTTTAGAAATCATTGATTTTCTAAATATCTCCTCAAAATTCTATCCTCTGTCTTTCTCTCCAAACAATGGTCTTTTAAAAGTACAAATGGTCTCCTTTTGAACATTACTTAATTCTTTTCACCCAATTGAGAAGTAAATAACTATTAATACATAAGAATTTTACAGAATTTAATGAAAAACATTTGGCCTGTGAATTGATTTGAGCCATCTATGAATCACACTATATGATCTAAATATAGTTCCCGGGGTTTAATATTTCTTCACATCCTTTATCATAATACTATCTTGAAAACTGGAATACATAGGAATGACTCCATCTCTAACATTTCTAAGAAACTTGATATATTTCCAGAGTTTTGGTTATACCATTCATTGATTAAACCAATACTTACTAGGGAAATAATTTTTTTAAATGTATGAGAATGTGTAAAAGGGAGTTCAAGCTAGTATATCTATGTGGGTAGAAAGGGGTCATTAGAAAAGAGTCCCCTGAAAAACCTTGTCCCTGAAAGGTGAATTGCAATTTGCCAAGGTCAGGGAGCAGGAAGGGGAGGTTCAAGGAGTCATTTCATTTAGTTATCTGGGAATATTAATTAAATTTACTTACTCATAATTCAAATTTGTACTTAAGACCTATTAGTTACCAGGCACTGGGTTAGCTGCTAAAGATACAGTAATGAACAATACATATTAAGATCCCAGCCCTAATGAGTTTCATAAGTTAATGTGGAAGTGTTATAAACACATAAATTGTCACGTTGAGAACTAGTATGAAAGAAAGAAACAGGCTGCAGTGTTATAGAATAGCAGGGAAGAACTCTTGAGGAGGAGATAAGAAGCCAGCTATAGGGGAATTGCATTTCAGGCAACATCCAAAGGCCCCGATACATTGGTGAGGTCAGTAATGAAGCCCACATGGCTGGAGCATGGTGAGTTGGGAGAAGAAAGATAGTAGAGTTGAAGTTGGAGAGGTCAGCCAGGGTTTATTCTAAGTGAGATGTTATAAGCAAGGGATGACATGCTAATTTGTCTTTAATAGATCACTTGAGTTTGCCATGTGGAGTACAGATTGGAGAAGCAAATGTGGAAGCAAGGCCACTGATAGGGCTATTATAATAGTCCAAATAAGAGAGGATGGTGGTTTGGACTAAAGTTGTGACAGTGGAGATGGAGAGAATGAGATAGTGTTGAGATAAATTCTGAAAGTAAAACTGACAAGTCTTGAATATGGAAAATATGGTTAAAAAAAAATCAAAGATGACTCTCTGTTTTCTGTCATGATCCACTTACATCTAAGAATATAAGTGTGCTTGAGGACAGGGCACAGAATCAATAGTTCTTTATTGGCCATTTTAGGTTCCAGATGTCTGAGATAGGACAACATGATATCAAGTAGGCAATTGAATACATAGACTTGAAAGGCTGAGGAAAGGGTTGAGCTAAAGATAAAGGTCATAAGGCTATCGATTAGTGATTCTCAATCCTGCTCGTGAATAAGAATAACCTGGGAAACTTTTAAAAGTACTAAAGTCCCAGTCCCATCCCTAGAATTTGTAATTTAATTGATCTGGAATGGGCATTGGTATCTTTCAAAAGCTCCCTAGGTGATTCTATTATGCAGCCAGGGTTGAGAGGCATTGACACACAAATGGATGCACTCTCCAAAGGAGAAAGTATAGACAGAGGAGAGGCACAGAAATGAGACAAAAGGAGCAAAGTTTCTCAAAAGTGAGATTCATAAGCCATCTGCATCATAATCTTTTGGAGTACTGGTTAAAGATACAATTCCTAGATTTCATCTAGAATGATTACATCAGAACCTCTAGGAATGAGGCCCCAAAATCTACATTTTAACAAGCTTCCCAAGTGATTTTAATGTATACCAAAGTTTGAGAACTATTCATTTAGAAGTAGGGTATGAGTAGCTGCCTGATAAGGAGACAAACTGGGATACTATAGTGTCACCAAAAGCAGACAAAGGAGAATGTTTCACAGAGGGAGGGGTCAACTATGATGAAAACTGCTGAGAGGTTAACAAGGTTGAGTACAAAGAACTGACCATATCTGACAACATGGAGTCCACTGTAATTTTGATAAGAGCAATCAATGTCAGTGAGAAGATGAGGTAGAAAGCTAAAATAGAATGAGTTTAAGAATGAGTGGGAGGTGATGAAGTGGAGATGGCATATATAGAGTTCTCTTTTAAGAGATTTGAGTTTGAAGGCAAAGAAAAAAATGAGCCAATTGCTTGAAGTATTGTGGGAGTTTTACAGTTGCTTTCAAACAGTAGATATTAGCATATGCTTTTATGATGAAGGTAACAATACAGGTAGAGAGGGAGAAATCAAAGATTCAGGAATAATCACCCACCAAAAGTGAAGTACTTAGGAGGGGTTGTTTATGTGCCTTTGATAAATAGACACGCATATCTTCCATTGTAACTGTACTGAACAATCCAATAGATGTAAGGGTAGTTAAGTTTATAAGAGGGAAGATTAGGGAGTTCCCAACTGATGGTTTCTCAATGAAGAACATGGCAAATTCATCAACTTTGAGAATGCAAGATGAATTTGAAGAAAGGGTATAAATTACTTCTGGTTGGCCCACTGAGATACCATTCCAGTTCAAAAATCAAGTGTTCTATAAGAACTACATTCAAGTTATTTTGTTGCTAAGGAAGTTATCTTAGTACCTTCTGGCTTAAAGCCACCTCTTTTGCATTATAGAAAAAATCTGGAATTTCAACTGAGCAACTGCTAGACTTTTAAACAGATGATACTCATTCACAAGGGAAGTTTGGTACCTAACTACAGGTAATCCTGTGGCTGAACAATGTAAGGCCTCCATCTGAATTAGGATATAATTGTCACAACATATCTCTGGCCATTTACACGTTTAATACTCAAATGGAGGAAACTTATTTTGCATGAGCTGCTATGCTAGGCAATCTACACAATGCCCACTTCACCTACTCAATTCTATGTGGTACTATAGCCATATAGACAGGTGAAATTAGCAGAAAGTTCCACAGCCATAGGAGAACTAGGCATTAAAGGATCTGTCCTATTGCAAAGCCTGCGCTGTCTACACAACATATGACAGTTTACCACTCTTAAGTTTCAGCAAATGCAGTATTGAATGATGTCCAAAGCCTAGATAAAACAACAGGCTTTGGTGCATTAATGTATTTCTTGTCTGTCAGGAGGCTCAGAGCTAAGTTTTAAACAAAATTGTAGCAATTTACTTTCATCTGTGTTTTCTGCTATAATTATTCTCCCATCCCATTAATTACTTGGCTCTCATTCTTTATCAACTGGATATGTGGAGTGGGGGATTATTCATTACTTTCATTGCAAACCATGATATATTATTTTAAAAGCAGGTGAGGTAAAAATCAAATAGTAGTCTTTAGTATACTGGGGCTGCTATAACAGAATACCATAGACAAGGTGGCTTATAAACAGAAATTTATTTCTCACAGTTCTAGAGGGCAGGGAACTAAAGGTCAAGGTACCGGCAGATTTGATGTCTAATGAGGATCCGCTTCCTTATTCATATACATCTGACTTCGCTGTGTTCTCACATGTCAGAAAGGGTGAGTGAGCTTTCTGAGGTTTCTTTTCTAAGATTACTAATCCATTCATGAAGGATCTGCCCTCATAACCTAATCACCTCCCAAAGTCCCCATCTCCTAATACCATTACATTGGGGATCTCCTAATACCATCACATCGGGGATTAGGATTTTAACATATGAATTTTGGGGAGACAAAATCATTCAGTCAATAGTATTTTACCCCTGTTCCCCAAAATTCATGTCCTCACATGTAAAATACATTTATTCCATTTCAACAGTCCCCCAAATCTTTACTCATTCCAGCATCAACTCAAAAGTCTAAAGCCCAACATCTCATCTAAGTATCATCTAAATTAGATTTGGTGAGACTCTAGGTATGATTCAGGTGGAAATTCTCCTCCAGCTGTGACTATGTGAAAGCAAACATGTTATATGCTTCTAAAATACAATGGTGTATCAGTAAGGATTCTACAAAGAAACAAAACCAACAGGATATTTAGACATATATTAAAACAGATTTGTTATGAAGGATTGGCTCACATGATTATGAAGGCTGAGAAGTCCTATCATCTACCATCTGCCCAGGAAAGCCAGTAATGTAGTTCCAGTGCAAGCCTGAAGGCCTGAGCACCAAGGAAGCCAATGGTATAAGTCCTAGTGTGAGTCCAAAGACCAAAAATGAGGGACACTTATGTCCAAGGGCAGAGGAAAATGATGTCCAACCTCAAGCAGAGAGAGTAATTCAACCTTTTTCCACCTTTTTGTTCTTTTTGGGCCCTCAATGGATTGGATGATGCCTTACCCACATTGGAGAGGGTAACCTTCCTTAGTCTGCCAATTCAAATGCTAATCTCTTCTGGAAACAGCCTCACAGACACACCCAGAATCAATGTTTTACTAGCTATCTGGACATTTCTTAGTCCAGTCAAGGTGATACATAAAATTAACCATCAGAATTAATCTATGTAAAGTATTTACATTTTTAACAGTCATAGAAAGGAGACTCTTAAGGCAACCTATATGGAATGATGCAATGATTGTGAGCCCCTTGAGGGTAATAATATCTGCCTTACCAGTGCATACCTGGCCCTAGTACAAAATGCTTGGCACAAACTAGGTACTCAGTATTTCCTGAATGATTTACAACTTAAGTGGTGGGACATGTCATGGTACATAATGTTTATTTCACAGATGCAATTCCACCAAATTTCTCAATATAAGAAAAAGCGTAATAACCATAATTAAAATGCATATATGTATATGGGCTAATATCCTGTGGAAGTATACACAGAAAACAGATATATACATGTCACGGGAAAAAAATAGTTTAATTTATAAAACTAAGCAGGCATAACAATTAATTCCTTAGAATGAACAAAGAACTTTATTTCTCACCAGTGATGTGGTAGAATGAACATTCTTTGACGGTGGATAGACTTAGAATCCTAGATTTTCCACCTACGACATGGGTAAACTTGGGCAGATTACTTAACGTCTGGCCCAAGTTTCCTCATTTGTAAAAGTAGGATAATGACAGTACCCATCTCATAGGGTTATTCTGAAGATTACATCAGATAATGCTTAAAACATACAGTACAATGCTATGCACATGTGTAAGAACTTAATAAATGTCAGGTCTTATTATTCAGTTGTACCATCTCACCCCTTTATCAACAAAACATTATTTTATCAAATCTGGCTTTAAAACACTTGGTTCTAGGCCATAGCATTTTTGTTCTGCAAAATTTGGATTCATTGGAAAGGCTGCACTCAAGGATCCAGAAAGCCACATGTGGCCCTAAGGCTGCAGGCTTCCTATCCCTGCCATAGTGCTAAACATGATAATTTGTAGCATTTCTGTCTTTCATCCCTATGAATCAACCAGGCTAAAAGGTACAGAAGTGACTGACTTTAAAGAGACATATTGGTTTATGAAAATATCTAGTAGAAAGAAAAACATTTCCATTTGTACTTATCAGCTGCAGCTTTGCCATAGGAAGAAAAAGAAAACAATATACATGCACCCAACATAAGAACACTTAAGTACATAAAGCAAATATTAACAGAAGAGATAAATAGATAGCAATACAATAATAGTGAAGAACTTCAATACTCTACTTTCAACGATTGATAGATCATCCAGACAGAAAATGAATAAGGAAACAGTGGACTTCAACAACACTCTAGAACAAATGGACATAACAGACATATACAGAACATTTCATCCAACAGCAGCAAAATAAATACTCTTCTCAAAAACACATGGAATATTCTCCAGGGTAGGTTACATGTTAGGCCACAAAACAAGTCTTAACAAATTTAAGAAGTATGAAATCTTATCAAACATCTTTATGGACTATAATAATAAGAAGTGAGAAATTAATAATGAGGAAAACTGGAAAACTCATCGATACATGGAAATGCAACACCACACACTTGAACAACAAATGAGTCAAAGAATAAAAGGAAAATTAAAAAAAAACCTGAGACAAACAAAAATGGAAACACAACATAACAAAATGTATGGTATGCAGCAAAAGAAGTTCTAAAATAGAAGTTTATAGTGATAAATGCCTACATTGAGAAAAAGAAAGATTTCATATGAAACACCTCACTTTATCTCAAGAAATTAGAAAAAGAGGAATAAATTAAGCTGAAATTTGGCTAAAGGAAGGAAATAATAAAAGTCAGAGAAGAAATAAAGGAAATAGAGACTAGGAAAACAAGAGATGGTTTTTTGAAATGATAAACAAAACTGACAAATGTTTATTTAGCAAGTTTAAGAAAAAAAGAAAGAAGACTCAAATAAATAAAATTATAAGTGAAAGAGGAGACATTATATCTAATATCATAGAAATACAAAGGATCATAAAAGACTACTACAAACAATTACACACCAACAAAACTGGATAACCATGAAGAAATGCATTAACTCCTGAAAACATACAACTTACCAAGACTGAATCATGAAAAAACAGAAAATCTAAACACATGAATAAAGAATAAGAAGATTAAATTAGTAATCAAAATCCTCCCAACAAAGAAAAGTTCAGGGCCTAATGGCTTCCCAGGTGAATTCTACCAAACATTTAAAGAATTAACATCAATCCCTCTCCAATTTTTCCAAAAAGAGGAGAGAACACTGCCAAACTCATTTTACAAGGGTAGCATTACTCTGATACCAAAGCCAGATTGAATACAAAAAAAGAAAATTATAGGCCAAGTTCCCTGACAAACATAAATGGAAAAATCCTTCAAAAAAATACTAGAAACTGAACTCAAGTAAACATCAAAAAGACCATTCACTATGATCAAGAACCTACATTATCCGAGGGATGTGACAATGGGTTAACATACACAAGTCAATAAATGTGATATATAATATTATATTAACAATTAACACAGTAAAGGACAAAAACCATATGATCCTTTCAAGGTGTAGAAAAAGCATTTGACAAAATTCAATACCCTTTCATGATGAAAACTCTCAACAAATTAGGTATAGAATGAATGTATCTCAGCACAATAAAGTCCACATATGACAAGTTCCCAGTTAATAACATTCAATAGAGAGAAGCTAAAAGCTTTTCCTCTGAGTTCAGGGACTATACAAAGATGCCCATTCTCACCACTTCTATTCAGTACATTCCTGAAGTCCTAGCCAAAGTAATTAGGCAAGGAAAAAAAAAGGTATCCAAACTGGAAAGGAAGAAGAAAAATTGTCTGCATTTGCAAAAAACCTTAAAGTCTCCCCCAGAATAACTGTTAGAACTAAAAACAAATTCAGTAAAATGGTAGGATACAAAATCTACATACAAAAATTAGTTACATTTTTATACACTAACAGTGAACTATCCAAAAAAGAAAGAAAATAATCTCATTTACAAAAGCATCAAAAATAAATGAAATACTTAGAAATAAATTTTAAAAGGGAGGTGAAAGATTTGTATGTTGAAAACTATAAAATATTGATGAAAGAAATTGAAAAAGACACAAATAAATGGAAAGATATCCTGTATTCATGGATTGGAAGAATTAAGATTGTTAAAATTTCCACACTACACAAAGCATGCTACAGAGTTAATGCAATCCCTATCAAAAGTCCGATGACATTTTTCCTAGGATTAGAAAAAAAAATCCAAAAATTCATACAGAAGCACAACAGACTCAGAATAGTCAAAGCAATCTTTACCAAGAAGAACAAAGCTAGAAGCATCACACTACCTTATTTCAAAATATGCCAGAAAAGCTATAGTAATCAAAACAGTAGAGTATTGGCATTAAAACAGATACACTGACCAGTGGAACAGGACAGAAAGTCTAGAAATAAACTTATGCATCTGTATCAATTGATTTTTGACAAAAGTGCTAAGAACACACAATGAGAAAAAGACAGTCTGTTCAATAAATGGTGTTGGGACAACTGGATATCCACATGCAGAAGAATGAAATCAGACCCTTATCTCACACCATATACAAAAATCAACTCAAAATGGATTAAAGACTTAAATGTAAGACCTAAAACTATAAAACTGTTAGGAGAGAACATAGGGGAAAAGCTTCTTAACATTGGTCTGGACAATGATTATTTGGATATGACTCCAAAAGCAGCCAACAAAAACAAAAATAGACAAATGGATTGCATCAAACTAAAAAGCTTCTGCATAGCAATGGAAACAATCAACAGAGTAAATAGACAACCTATGGTATGGGAGAAAATATTTACAAACTGCACATGTGATAAGGGTCTAATATCCAAAATATATAAGAAACTCAGACAACTCAATAGCAAGAAAACAAATTATTTGATTACAAAATGGTCAAAGGACCCAAATAGACATTTCTCAAAAGACATACAAATGGCCAACAGGTATATGAAAAAATGCTCAACATCACTAATCATCAGGGAAATGCAAATTAAAACTACAATAAAATATCACCTCATACGTGTTAGACAAAAAAAAAAAGTGTTGGCGAGGATGTGGAGAAAAGGGAACCCTTTCACACAGTTGGTGATGTAAATGAGTATAGCCATTATAGAAAACAGTATGGAGGTTCCTCAAAAAAATTAAAAATAAAACTACCATAGGATCTAGCAATTCCACTTCTGGGTATATATCCAAGGGAAATGAAATCAGCATCTTGAGAAGATACCTTCAGTTTCCTGTTCATTGTAATGTTATTCACAATAGCCAAGATATGGAAAAGTGCTCATTGACAGATGAAAAAAGAAAAAGTGGTATACATATGATATATATATATATTTACAAACACACATATATATACACACGCACATACATACACACAATGAAATTATTATTTAGCCTTTAAAAGGGGAGAAATTCTGTCATTTGCAACAATACAAATGAACCTGGAAGACATTATGCTATGTAAGATAAACTACACACAGAAACACAAGTAGTGTATGATCTTACTCCTATGTAGAATCTAAAACAGTTGAATTCATATAAGCAGGGCATAGAATGGTGGTCGCTATGTTCTGAATGTTTGTGTCCCCTTAAAATTCACATGTTGAAACATACTTCCCAGTGTGATGGTTTTAATAGGTGGGAATTTTGGGAAGTGATTGGGTTATGGGGATGGAGCCCTCATGAATGGCATTCATGCCGGTATAAATGAGGCCCGAGGGAGCTTGTTTGTCCCTTCCTCCATGTGAGCACACAGTAAGAAGGCACTATGTATGAACCAGAAAGTTGGCCCTTACCAGACACTGAATCTTCCTGTGCCTTGATCTTGGATTTCTCGGCCTCCAGAACAGTGAAAAATAAATTTCTGTTATTTATAAGCTACCAAGTGTATGCTATTCTGTTGTAGCAACCTGAATGGACTAATACAGCTGTTGCCAGGGGTCAAAGGGTAGAAAGTTTTCTTATGCAGGATAAATAAGTTCTGGAGATCTAATGAACAGCATAGTGACTATAGTTAATAATACTGTATTGTCTACTTGAGGCAAGGAATGGTGGTGGCTCATGCCTGGGAGGCTGAGGCAGGAGGATCACTTGAAGCCAGGAGTTAGAGACTAGCCAGGGCAACATATCGAGAACCCCTCTCTACAAAAAATAATAATAAAAAAATTAGCCGGGCATGGTGGTGCTTTCCTGTAGTCCCAGCTACTCAGAAGACTGAAGTGAGAGGATCGCTTCAGCCCAGGAGAGTACAAGGTTACAGTGAGCTATGATCGGTCCTCTGTACTACAGCTTGGGTGACAGAGTGAGACCTGGTCTCTAAAAATAAATAAATAAATACATACATACATAGATACATACCTATTTTCTATATACTTGAAATTTGCCAAGAGGATAGATCTTAAGTGTTCTCACCACACACACCAAAAAAGGTAACTACATGAGATGGTAGATATGATAGCTTGATAGTATATTATTGATATGATATTACAGATATGATAGCTTGATAGAGTATTTTTTTCCATTTTTTTTGGTAGAGTATTATTTCACATCATATACATTTATCAAAACACGTTGTAGACTTTAAATACATACGATTTTTATTTGTCAATTATACTTCAATAAAGCTAGGGGAAAATGAAATGGGAAAAACTAAATATATAGAATTGTTTTTCAAAGAAATATAACTATTGGAACCAACTAGTAGTAATAAATATTCAATTACAATATTTAGTACTGAGAAGTAAACTTTAAAATTGCTTGCAAAATGTGAGAATGAAGAATGATAACTTTTGGAAGCAGAATTTAATATTATAAATGTTGATTATATATCTATTTTAATTCAACAGCCAGAAACAAACAATAGAATTACTTTATAAAGCTCAACAAAAATACCACATCATTCATCTCCCTATTCGGAAAGCCTGCAATACCAATAGCTGGCCTGTAGTAAGTACTCAAAAAGTGTTTTAAATTAATTTATAATTATTTTTTCAGAGCATAATAATGTTACCATATTGTGAACAACTTATCATACATAAAAGTTTTAAACTGAAGGACTTGGAAACAAGTATGTGGGATTTTATAATTTGAGTTACAGGATAATACTAATTTTTACTCAGTTGTTAAAGATTATGAATGATAGACAATATATAAATTGCATTATTTATAATTCAATGATAACAAAAGGATCTAGTTCAATGTTTCACGTGTCTCTGCTTTCTCTTTTTTATATTTAATTATTAATCTCATTTTTTTAAAAGTAAATAAGTCATATCTTGCCATGAATGACCTTTGGCTGCCCTTGGTATTTCAGTGTAATTTGGATTTTAATTTGTTTTTTACCTAGGCATTTATCAAGAACTGTTGGAAGCCTATTAAAATAAGTAAAATGATTCTAGATTTTTAAGTCAATAAACTTTATTTTGCAAAAAAGAGAATGAAGGAAATAAATATCTTTTCTCATTATTTTTATGAGGGGGAGAAAATAATCTGCACTTCAAAGATTGAGGTCTGGTCACAGATAATGAATATTTAGAATTAAACATATATTTGTATATTTGTATATGGCTCACATTTTACATTTAATATGATGGTCTGCAAGAATGATCATGTGTTCAACTTAAAACCAAGGGGAGAGGTGCTGCCTAGCAAGACAATGGACATCAAGACCATAAAAAATTAATGTAGTTTTCTAGGCATTCCAAAAGAGTTAACATTACAGGCCGGGTGCAGTGGCTCACTACTGTAATCCTAGCACTCTGGGAGGCCGAGGTGGGAGGATCCTTTGAGCTCAGGAGTTCAAGACCAGCCTGAGCAAGAGTGAGAACCCATCTCTACTAAAAAAATAGAGAGAAATTAGCTGGACAACTAAAAAATATATGTAGAAAAAATAAAAATTAGCCGGGCCTGGTGGCACATGCCTATAGTCCCAGCTACTCGGGAGGCTGAGGCAGGAGGATGGCTTGAGCCCAGGAGTTTGAGGTTGTTGCGAGCTAGGCTGACACCACCGCACTCTAGCCCGGGCAACAGAGTGAGACAACAAAACAAAAGAAAACAAAAAACAAATAAAAAGCATTACATTAACTTGTTTGGATATATATGATCACTTTATAATCACACATTTGTGTGATGAATTTCCTTTATCTTGAAGATTATACAGCTGTGTTTAAAATGTTTTTAAAAATACAAATATGAAATAGTATTAATCACAATATAAAGCATGCCATTTTTAATCATAAAGAAAATCCCAAAGCCCTTAATAAAGTAGGACACATTTCAGAATAGAGACTTATTAAAAATGTTAAGTACCTGTTGTGAAGATCTTGAAACAACACTTAAAATACCAAACTACTGTTGCACAGTGAATTGATATTACCATGAAGCTAGAAAGCTTATAAAGCCTTGTTATTCAAGTTGGTCATTCAACCAGAAGAATGAGCATCACTTGGGAGCATGTTAGAAATGCAGAATTTCAGATCCCACCCTTGACCTCTGAATCAATCTGTATTTAGTTAACATCCCCAGGTGATCCATACATATTAAATTTTAAGGTATAATTGTAACTATTACTTCATAAATTGTACAGCATTACTTTGTATTTACTTGCATTAAAAATAACTGTGATATCTGAACAAAGTTTTAGAAAATTTAATTTGCTATTAAAAATTCTATTTCTATTTATGTATTTATTTATGTACATACCTAATAAATTTCTCACTTATTTAGGTAAATAATTGATGCATATCAATGGAATAGGGTAAAAATGAGTAAAAAAATTACCTTTCCCTAATTAAATGTCAGGGTAATCAAAATTATGTATTTGTAAAACCAAAAAACTATTATGCAATAATTTAAATTTTAAAATGATCACATTTTAAAGAATCTTCTATTTTGGTAACTTTCAAATGATTCAATCAGCAACTTTCCATCCTAAACCACTTACTGTCAGAATTCTTACAACTTCTAAAACCTGATTTTCCAATACAATAAGACTTTCTTTTGCTAAACCAACTAGAGCCTTACATTCAACACACATATACACATAATACTGTGGAAATTCTAAGCTATTTAAACAAGATAAGCATAGGGAGTTTTTTTCACATTTGAAAACACAGGAATAGAAAAGATGACACTTTAATAAATACATGACTTTTGGTATTTTTCAATACCAATTCCAGAAGATATCTGGGAATTTCCAAATTAATCTTATATAAAGTAATGTATCAATCCCTTGGAGTGCTCTGGATGCTGAGATAGGTTCCTGAGAATTCTAGGACCATTCCATGTAGAATATCAAAACTGTAGATTTACTAAAGCATAAAACAAAGTTAGTACAGTTATCTAACAAGTTATACTAAATATTTTACTTAAGTACTTTGTTAAATCTGAGAGTTTAGGGTAACTATAAAACAGGAAACTATGTCAACTTTAATGACATTTACCTGAATGACTTTCTACTTTTAGGATAAATCACAGTTGTAAATAAATAATAGTTATTTTAATTAAGTATATGGAATTTTTAATATTAGAATTACCTGAAAATGAAAGAATAAATTTTTTATCACATAGCCAGCTTAAGGGCAATTCAGTCATATACCTCACACTAAAATCTAGAATAAAAATAATCACAATTTGACCTATTCTACCTTTTATTTTATGTAAATTTTTCTCTTATATTTATATGGTTTATCTTATATAAAGGTAACATTATTTTGTGAAGATATCCTAAAAAATGTTTAAAGAAAATATTACCTCCTGAAAATAACATGATGTAAAGTGAATCTGGACTCAAACAACTTACTATAAATATTCTCTCAAAGTCTGACTATTATATCACATTACAGAACACAGACACAAGCTACTAAATACCAACCCAAAAAATGCATTCTGTGATGGTGAGAGAGGAGATAGAGAGGGAAAAAAGAAATCCCAGACTGAAATTTTTTTTGTTCAACTTTATCCACAGTTTGCATCGGTAATATACATTTAGTATTTCATTTATGTTTAAATGCATCAGAAAATCAATTAAGATAGATCTGTGACCAATACAAACATTTCTGAATTCTTCAAAAAATTCAGTTAGAAAAGTCATTAAACTAGCATTCTGTAAAGATAAGTATTAAACGAATGGTAATGCATTTTTATTCCTTATTTCAATTCTCATATATCCAACATCAGTTCTTGTGCCATACAGTAATAAGATTTAACAGAAATAGGTATCTATTGAATTTTTAGGGCCTAATAAAATATTTTAGTTTGATTGTTCAACCCTCATCAA
>CAUYPO010086811.1:0-20314 GCA_963574435.1 Cheirogaleus major
TCAGAATGCTTCTCAAAGTGGGGGGAAGGGGTATGAGAAGTTAATAATTCTCCTTCTCTCTGGCTTCCTCTTTGCCTCTCCCTCTGCTATCTGCAATCACCTGTGTCACAGGACACATATAAGTAGGTGGGAGATGTTAAACTTTGACAGTAAATCAAAATCAGAGTTAAAGGCAAATGTTTAACCAGTCACGTTTACACAAGCTACTGAATGAAGAGTTTTAGGGTTTAAAGAGTCAAATATTCTACACTCCTGAGAAATCTTAGTTTCTCATTCTGGTGAATATTTTCACATCATGCTTTGCTACTACTATAAACTAATCGGGTAAACATTTTTGAGTGTTGATTTACTACTCAAAGATTTGAATTAGGGGACTAAAAGAAAACATTTTGTATCTGTGTATTTTATAAAAATGCATCCATAAGAAAGGAGCCACGTGTCAGTTTCCAATGGGGGGAACGTTCTCATGGAGGTACTGTAAGACTAAGTCTGTCCACTTCATTTCTTGTTCTTTGACAGATTCTGTGGTGCCACCGTTGTCTTGTTCAGGTTCAGGAAGCTCATTCAGTGGTATGGCAACGTCCTCATAAGGCAGCTTATCTTCTCGCCAAGCATCATCAATCAAATCCAAGATCCTTCCATCTCTCTGTACCTCACTTTCCATTTTCCTGCAGCTTTGATTTTGTCAGATCCGTGCCCGGCCCACCGCTACACCCGCTTCCTCTGACCGCCTCCACTTATTCTTAAAAAGCAGAGAAAGAGCCCACAGCTGATTTAAGAGTCGGGATCAGAGAAGAGGTCATTGGCGGTGTGGGGGTGGAGGAGACAACCCAGAGAGAGGGACAAGAGCGAGGACATTGGTTGCTGTGAGCAAAACCCCAGTGTCATTTCTAAAGCAAAATTTCTGTCTGGGTAGGAGAAAAAGCATTTGGTTTTGACTGTTAATGGTATGGCCACCTCCCAGGCTGCCAGGCTCTCTCTTCCTTGTCCTGACAGCTCTCTTTTTCTTAAGCATTTCTCAGACCTACCCTTCAAATCTGTTTCCCACCAGCACCCTGGCCCAGTCTTTATTTCTCTCACACCTGCATGTCTCCTGTCTCCTTGCCAACATCCGGCTTCCCCACCCCTCGCAGCTATCTCCCTCTCAAAAGCTGGAATCACATCCCACAGGTGTTTTGAACATCCTCCCATCTCAGCCAGTGTATGAGATCATGAGCTTCAAGACTGTCTCAGCCTTGATCTCGTCTCCCAACAGAATCCGACTGACACTTTCCCTTCCCATCAGGAAGCCAGCATTTTACCTCCAGGATAACCACCACCTGTTTTTCAAAGTTCTGCTTCAGAATTAATTCAACAATGAGGCCATTCATGGCTACACAGCTTTCAGCCACACCAGTTACTCTGACAAACTATTTTTGAATAGCAGGAGACCTCTTGTGGAGATGCCACAGTCACAAGAGCCAAGTGGCCTGGACTGCTGAATCGTACCAGGGACAGTTGGAGTGTCATCTTAGCCTGTTTGGGGATTAATGTTACTGCAGCATAACCCAGTGCCATGGTTTGAATGTGTCTCCCAGAAATTCACATGTTGGAATAATCCCCAGTGCAACAGTGTTGGGAGATGGGGCCTAATTGGAAGTATTTAGGTCATGAGGGCTCCTTCCTCAAGAATAGATTAATGCTGTTATAAAAAGGGCTCACAGGAAGGGGCCCTCCTGAGCACACTCTTGCCCTTCTGCCTTCTGCCATGTGGTGACACAGCAAGAAGGCCCTCACCAGACACCAGATGCCAGCATTTTTTTTTAGACCAAAAATGCCAGCATTTTTTTTTTTTAGACCGAGTCTCACTCTGTTGCCCCGAGTGCCATGGCATCAGCCTAGCTCACAGCAACCTCAAACTCCTGGGCTCAAGCAATCCTTCTGCCTCAGCCTCCCAAGTAGCTGGGACTACAGGCATTCGCCACCATGCCTGGCTAATATTTTTCTTTTCTATATATATTTTTAGTTGGCCAATTAATTTCTTTCTATTTTTAGTAGAGACAGGGTCTCGCTCTTGCTCAGGCTGGTTTCAAACTCCTGACCTTGAGCGATCCCCCCGCCTTGGCCTCTCAGAGTGCTAGGATTACAGGTGTGAGCCACCGCACCCAGCCAGATGCCAGCATCTTGATCTCGGCCTTCCCAGCCTCAAGAACTGTGAGAAAATAAATTTCCTTCATTATAAATTTCTCAGTCTGTGGTATCTGTTATAGCAGTGCAAAATGGACTAAGACACCTAACTTCTCCAAATTAAGACAAAATCAATTCTGGATTTGTCAATCAACAATTTTGAATTAGAGAATTTCCGAAGAATGAAATAAGGCATGCAAACAAGTGGTTGACTTCTCTTCGGTAGCACTATGGATCTAGAATATGTGATGGACTTAGAAACCCGGCCTAATTCAGTACTACTGGTGCCTTTTCCTGCAGGAATTTGTTTTAATGTTAAATTAGAGACTAAGTGGTCATATTGTATCCCACTGTTAGAGCAGTCACAGTGCTGAGTCTGTTCCTTCAATCACTAAGATTTTAAATAAGTTCTACATCTATAGTGAGTGAATAAGCATCCAACTAGCCAGATGAAATGCCACTGGTCAAAGTTTTTTTGTATGTGTGTGGTTTCTAAAGTAAGAGGTTTCCTTTAAAAAAAATTGGTTAAAATCCAAATACATTCTATCTTACTGACTTCCTCTCTGTATTCCAGCAGGAGTTTTAAATTGTTCAAATGTCTGGGTCACACAGAAATAATTATTTTGAAATGTTAATTCAAGTTTGCATAAATATCATAGTATACATATTTTACCAAAGCTGTATTTTAACAGTGACTTTTATAATACTTGCCTACCATTTTGATTAACTGTAATTAGACTGCCATGCATTTTGTATGTTGGCTATGCTTGCATTTAAAGACATTCTTATGTGTCTTTAATCCTAGCCCAAGTAATTACTACATACCTCATTTTATAGGACTTTTATTAGGGAATGCTTACTGAAAGTTTCACTTTGCCTTTGCCTTTAAATTATGTCCTTTTATAGCATGATGTAAATTTTATTAGGACTTTAGCATTTGTTTTTAAGATACTTACTTTTCACCATTGTTAAATAAAATACACTTTCCCTTAAGATTTAATTAAAAATTTTGGGGGTAGGTGGGTGATAGTAATAACACATGCTTATAATAGACAATACCTCCCCCCAGAAAGGGAAGATACAAAAAAGAAGATGAAAATCACTCCCAATTCTAGCCATCCTGATGGTCTGTCCCCGACACCACACCACATGCAGTATGAGATCATACTGTCTATAAACTTTGTATTCTACTTCTTTCATTGCCTACGTCATTCTCTTACAATGATCTTTAGAGGCTTCCTAGTACTCCAACATCTGTTTGTACTATAATTTAAACATTTTCCTATTGTAGAACATTTATTTCTAACTCCTCACTGTTTTAAACACTGTAATGAATATGCTCTTACCTCATTTGTAATAGGGCAGAATAATGACCCCTACCCCAAAGAGGGCCACAGCCTAATCCCTGGTTTCTGTGAATATGTTACTTTGCATAACAAAAGTTGTGATTAAATTAAGGACTTTGGCCTGGTGTGGTGGCTCCTTCCTGTAATCCTAGCACTCTGGGAGGCTAAGGCAGGAGAATCAGGAGAATCACTTGAGGTCAGAAGGGAGTTCAAAACCAGCCTGGGCAAGATGGAGACCCTGTCTCTACAAAAAATATAAAACATTAGCTGGGCATGGTGGTGCATGCCTGTAGTCCCAGCTACTCGGGAGGCTGAGGCAGGAGGATCACTTGAGCCCAGGAGATTGAGGTTGCTGTGAGCTGGGCTAACGCCACGGCACTCACTCTAGCCTGGGCAACAAAGTGAGACTCTGTCTTAAAAAAAAATTAAAAAAAATAAAAAAAATAAAAGATAAAGCCGCATCGATGTTCTATAGATATTTGTATATATGTTCCAAAGGTATTCTATAGATGTTTATTTTCCTTCCAGCTTTAATCAGTGCCTACTGAGCACTTTGTAGTCATAGTGGTAACAACTTACTCCTGTTTATAAAACAGGATATATTGTATTAATTAAATATATTTGTGTTATATTGACTGTAACTATGTTTTCAAAAAAAATAATCTGGAACGGTATTATTTTCTCCAAAACCTATACATTGTACTTATATCAGCAAAAGCTATACATAGTAAAACTAATGTGTTTAAGAAGCTATTGTACCAAAAAAAAGTAAGCACAGTCAATTGTTGAAGTAAAGTCTATTTCTGAGCTGCTTCAACAATTCCTTCTTCACCTCAAAAAATAAATAGGTGAAAGTGTCAACAAAATAATCACTAATTTCTAAATTGAAAGGTAAAACAGGCTGCATTGAAAGAGTGAACATCAGAAGTTCCTAGACTCATTGCCCAGGGCAGCATCATAGAAAAAAATTATAGTGATTTTGATTGATCTATTTTGCTTTACTCTCTTTATATATTGCCCTGATATAGTATAAATTTTTTGCTGCTCTCTGAAATATCATTTTTAAGAAATCAATAAAATAATTTTCTTTCTCAAATTCATTAACTAAAATGTAACATAAAACTACTTTTCTCTTTTGTTCCTGTAATTTGGATCAGGAACATAAGTTCAGCACTTCCTAGCTCACTTTGGCCCTTGTTCTGTTGACTTTGTAGATTTTCTCAAAGTGTTTCCTGAGTTCTACTTCAGGTGAAGGCTAATCCTACAGGCTATACTGCAGTTTTCAGTTGAGCATTCCTTAGAAATGGGAGCAGAGAAGCTTTTGTGTTCTAAGGCATGGAATCTCCCTACTTTGAATCCTTTACCACAGTCCGAGAAATATGTAATATACACATGGTTCTTTTAAACAAGGGAATTTGTTAAAAATGTGATAACCCATATTTGCTCAGTTGCCAATTACCTATACTGATGGAGAGGAGTCCACAACTTTTTAAATACAATAGACTTCAATATATAAATTATATAACATTCTTAATTCTAGACAAAACGTATTAATAGTATACACTTGGATTGGTTGGTTTTCTTTCTCCAGGTAGATAGTTTATAAATATTTGTTAAACTGATAAAAATGCATATTGTTTTGACTTTAAAAAGAAATGTTTTACCTTAATGTTGTCCATATTAAATTCAACAATATTATTATAATTGGTCTACATCTTAATGTATTACATTCTTCACTGTCAACAACTTACATTGTTGATTATTTAAATGTAATCAACAGTTACATAAAAATAAAGTTATTTTTCTAGAATTTTTGTACTGTCTAAATACATGGGGAACAGCAACGTTTAGTGACATTATATCACACAAAGCTTTTGGTACACTGCAGGGAATAATAATGTTAGGAAGTGTTTGAATATGTGTTTGTGAGAGAAAGACTCTGTATTATGGTTAATCTTTAGTATTCTCTTTTCATGTCTTCCTATAAGATATTCTGCATTTTATTTCCATCTATGCCATATCAATCTCAATGAATGTCAATAAGATGATAAGATATTTTCCAGTCAATAATGTGCATTTTTGAGGGAAATGTTAGCAAAAATGCCAACATATACTCTTTAATAAATGTATTCTTTGAAGATGGGGTCATCTATTTGCCATAGTATTTTGATGGTAACCATGACTACACTGCATGAGTTAGACTGTCCAATATCTGTTCATCTCATCTCATTCTATTCCTACTTACATCAAGGAGATGCAAAAGCTATTTTGCTTTAACAGTGAAAATGACAAAGCACTAGTCACAAAGATTAAAAAATAAAGGGCCCTCTTCAAATCTCTGCATCTTAGGGATTATTTGAGTAGTAATAAAAGCTCATGGCTTTCAGAAATGATATAAACTATTAGCATAAGAAAAAAGAAGCAATAAGACAGTATCTAAACCTAATGATGAATAAAGTACACACCAGAAAAGAAAAACAGGAAAAATGAAAAGAAAAGTAAGAAAAGCAAGAAAAGCAACCAATCAGGAAACAAAAGCGAACTAAACTAGTATCATTTGCAGCAGATGAGAGTTCTTCTAGGACCTATCAACATGTTGCAAAAAATTCAACTGATTTTTTTAGAAAGCATAAAGAGAGCAAAAATGACAAAAAAATCAAATTGCAAATAAACCAGTACAACACAAACCCCATTTCAAAAAATGGTATAATTTTTACACAGAGTTTCTTGCATATCTCATAGCTTGGCTTAAATACTGAAAATGAATTCACAGTAACACCAAGTTTTAGTCATTCATATACAGGCATACCTTGATTTATTGCACTTGTAAATATTGTATTTTTTTTTTTTTTTACAAATTGAAAATTTGTGGCAACCCTGTGTTAAGTAAGTCTATTGGCACCATTTTTCCAACAGCATGTGCTCACTTCATGTCTCTCATTTTGGTACATGTATCACATTTTGGTACTTCTTACAATGTTTCAAACATTCCATTATTGTTATATCAATCATGGTGATCTGTGACCAGTGATCTTTGATGTTACTATTATAATTGTTTTGGGATACCACAAACTATGTCCATATAAGATGGAGAAATTAACCAATAAATGTTGTGTGAGTTCTGACTGCTCACCAACTGGCCATTCTCTACCTCTCTCTCCTCATGCCTCCCCATTCCCTGAGATATAATAAAATTATGCCAATTATTAACTCTACAATGGCCTCTAAGTGTTCAAGTGAAAGGAAGAGTCATAATCTGTCACTTTAAATCAAAAGCTGGAAAAGATTAAGCTTAGTGAGGAAGGCATGTTGAAAGCTGAGATAGGTTGAAAGTAGAGATAGGCCAAATGCTAGGCTTCTTGTGTCTAACAGTTACCTAAGTTGTGAATGCAAAGGAAAAATCCTTGACAGAAATTAAAAATGTTACCCCAGTGACTGCATGAATGATAAGAAAATGAAAGAGCCTCATTGCTGATATCGAGAAAGGTTGAATGGTCTGGATAGATCAAACCAGCCACAATATTTCCTTAAGCCATAGCCTAATCTAGAGCTAGGCCCTGACTCTCTTCAATTCTTTGAAGGCTGAGAGAGGTTAGGAAGCTGCAGAAGAAAAGTCTGAAGCTAGCAGAGTTGGTTCATGAGGTTTAAGGAAAGAATCCATCTCCATAACTTAAAAGTGCAAGATGAAGCAGCAAGTACTAATGTAAAAGCTACAAGTTACCAAGAAGATCTAGAAAAGATCATTGATGATGGTGGCTACACAAAATAATGGATTTTGAATGTAGATAAAATAGCCTTCTATTAAAAGAAGATGTCATCTAATACTTTCATAGCTAGACAGGAAAAGTCAATGACTGGCCTCAAAGCTTCAAAGGACAGGCTAAGTCTCTTGTTAAGGCTTAATGCAGGTGGTGACTTTAAGTTGAAGTCAATGTTCATTTACTATTTTGAAAATCCTAGGGCCCTTAAGAATTATGCTATTAATAAATCTACTCTACCTATGCTCTAGAAATAGGCCAACAAAACCTGGATGACAGCAAGTTCTGTTTACAGCCTGGTTTACTGAATATGTTAAGCCCATTGTTGAGATTTCCTGCTCAGAAAAAAAAATTCCTTTAAAAATATTACTGTTTATAACAATGTACCTGGTAGCCCAAGACCTCTGATGGAGTTATACAAGGAGATTGATACATTCATGCCTGCTAACACAACATCCATTCTGCAGCCCATGGATCAAGGACCAATTTTTATTTTCAAATATTATTTAAGAAATACTTTTTATAAGGCTATATCTGACATAAATAGTGATTCCTCTGAAGGATCTGGGCACAGTAAATTGAAAACCTTCTGGAAAGCATTCATCATTCTGCATATTAATGAGAACATGTATGATTCGTGGAAGGTGGTCAAAATATCAACATTAACAGGAGTTTGGAAGAAGTTGATTCCAACCTTCAGGATGACTTTGAAGAGTTTAAGACTTCAGTGGAGGAAGTCACTGCGGATGTGGTAGAAATAGGAAGAGAACTAGAATTAGAAGGAGATCCTGAAGATGTGACTGAATTCCTGCAATCTCATGATAAAACTTGAGTGAATGAGGAGTTGCTTCTTATTGATGAACATAGAAAGTGGTTTTTTGAGATGGAATCTACTCCTGATGAAGATGCTGTGTAGAAATGACAACAAAGGATTGAGAGTATTACATAAATTTAGTTGATAAAAGCATCAACAGGGTTTGAGAGCATTGACACCAATTTTGAAAGAAGTTCTACTATGGATAAAACACTATCAAACAGCATTGCATGCTACAGAGAATACTTTCATGAGATGAAGAGTCAATCAATGTGGCAGACTTCATTGTCTTATATTAAGAAATTGCCACAACTATCTCAGCCTTCAAAAACCGCTACCCTGATCAGTCAGCAACCACCAAATTCAAAGCAAGAGCCTGCACAATCTAAAGATTATGACTAGCTAAAGACTGAGAAGATCATTAGCATGTTTTAGCAATAAAGTACTTTTAGTTAAGCTATATGCATTTCATTTTAGATATAATATTATTACACACATAATATACTACAGTGGTGTAAACATAAGTTTTTATGCCCTGGGAAACCAAAAACTTGTGTGACTCACTTTATTCACTTTACTGCAATGGCCTGGAACTAAACCCACAGTATCTCCAAGGTATGCCTGTAATAGGTGGAACCACTGTACATCGTGAATGAGCTCATACCTACTTTTACAGCCCTGGGGATATCAAAAGCCACTACACAATTTACTGTCCTGAAAATGTTATTTACTAATCCACTGGGTTAAAGTGACTGTGGACACTTGATATTAGCTTTTTTGGCCTCAGTTTTTAGATAGTTGTATCTCTTTATATGGCCTACATATCTCTGATTTAAAAAGCAATGTATGACTCTGTTTAGAATGGCACAATTATCTTACATTTGACTCATCTCACCTTCTTCAAACATTTAGAAAAGATAAAGAGATGAAGCTTGCCAAGCAAGGAAAGAAAGAAAAAAAGAAAGATGTATATACTTAGATTTATGGTTGCCAGATATAGCAAACAAAATTATAGAATGCTAGGTTACATTTGAATTTCATATAAATAACAAATTTTTTTTAGTTTAAGCTTGTTCCAAATATTATATGAGACAACCCTACCTAGTAACACTGCTTAGACTAGAATTGGAGCAAGAATGAAAAGCCGTTAAATGGATAGAACCCCTGGTTTGCTGCCCACTGTTATTTGGAAGTATGTGGTATCAAAGATTTCAGTGCCCATGGTACAAAGGGAATAAAAGTGTCATGAAAAAGCAAAGTCAAAATTACTTTACATGGAGAAAGAAAAACAGAGTTAAAAAGTAATAAACCAAAAAGATCCCTTTCAAAATTAGCCTTCAATTGCAAAGCAAGTGAAGAAATATAATGTTAAAATAAAAGACCACAATGTAAATGGGTTATGAATTCTATAGAAATAAAAGTAATACAGTTTAACAGTCCAAAATATTCTAAACTATTTTGAAACAAGTATGTTTCTTAACTACATACATAAATTTCATTTATAAGGATTAGGAAATTAGTAAGAAAAAATATAAATAAAACAAAAATAGATGAAATAGATGTTAAAAAAACTCATTTTTTCCAGATTTAATGAAAAATAATTGATAAAAATTACATATATTCAAGGTGGTCAATGTGATGATTTGACAGATGTGTACATTGTGAAGTGATTACAATTAAATTAATCAACATATTCATCAGCACATACATATAGTTAACTCTTTGTGTGTGTCTGTGTGTCTGTAGTGAGGACACTTAAGAGCTATTTTTTTTAAGCAAATTTCAAGTAAATAATACAGTGTTATTAACTGTAATTAACATACTTTTTATTAGATTTTTAGAATTTATTTCTCTTATAACTGAAAGTTTGTACTCTTTGACCCAAATTTTCCTATTTCCCCCATGCCCTAGCCTCTTGCAAACCACCATCCTACTCTCTTCTTCTATCAGTTTAACTTCTTGAGATTCTACATATGAGTTCATATAGTACTTGTGTTTCTGTGGTGTTTCATTTATTTCACTTAGCATATTGTCCTCCAGGTTCATTTATGTTATCACAAATGGCAGGACTTCCTTCAAAAAGGAACCCATTATTAATATACTAAAAGCCAATGAATTATACATTTTAAATGAGTGAATTTTATGGTATGTGAATTGTACCTTACTAGAGATGTTAATTTAAAAAAAATCATGAAGGATCTTTCTAAATATCTTAAAAATTATATGCAGATACATATATTGTGTATATGTGTAACGCATGCATATGTATTCATATGGACATGCTCTGTGTGTGTGTGTGTGTGTGTATACACATTCAGAGAGAGAGAGAGGCATACATTAGTGAACTAAAAGAGTTCTCCCAGTATGGCTTATACAAAAAGAGATTAAAACTATCAAAGAACACTAATGAGCCACTTAGAGGGACATTTTGGTTATCTACTAACTTTTCAAAAGCCATATTAGGAAAAAAGGACAATGAAATAGTATCTTCAACATTCTGAGAGAAATAGCTGTCAACCTTGGATTCTATACACACACACCTGTCTGCCTAAAAGAAAGATGTGGCAGAGAATGCTCTGATTTCACCAAAACTTTGATTCTTCTCTTCTTGGGTATACAGTTATATTATTTTTCCTGCATTTGCTTGAAATTAGGTGGAACCATGTCTGACTTCTGGGCAATGGAATGTAGATAAGACTTATTTATAAAACTTCCTGGCACAATAAATGATTGAATAGTCCTTTACTTTTCTTTCTTTCTTTTTTTTTTACCCATATGCTTTTTACAAAGCAAAAAATGTAAACATCTTAGGGGATTTCAGAGACACAGGCAAAGAAGAGATACCAAAATCATCGAATGGATTGCTGCTTGCTGAATACCCAATTCTACTTAATATGAATGAGAAACAAATTTCTATGGTATCAGGCATTGAAATTTAGTGTTTGTTTGTTATAGCAGCAGACAGAATAAAAAATTTTAGGAGACACAAAAATTGTATTTATATCCAAAAGGCCCATACTAGGAAAATTCTAAAGGATGTACTTCACAAAAAGAAAAGTGGCAAAGAGCAAGAACATCCATAACTATTTAGATAAATCTCTACAAGTATTGATTATATGCTAAAATAATCCCTGATATAAAAGTATAAAGGCTACAGTTAGTGGATGAAACATTTTATACATGGGAATGTGGAAATTAGATTAACATAATTTGAAAATCTGTTACTCAAATGTAGGGTAAAGACATTATGTTCATACATTGTTGTATAAGCATTTTAAAATATTTTTGCTACTTAAAAAATAGACATAGTTTTGAGAACTTCTGTAAAAATAAAAGGAAAAATAGAAAGAAAGGGTCATAGAGAAGAAAAAGAATAAAACATTTAACTAAATAAAAATAACAAAAATGACTCAAAATAGAAATAAAAATCACATAATAAAGTAGAAATATATGTTCACATGCAGCTTTAAATGTAGAAAATTAAAACCAAAGATTATCAGAATGTTTAGACATTTATCTATATGCTATTTATGGAATACACATAAAGCAAAGATTGCAGTAATAAGAAAAAAAGCCAAAGTGTGTGGACATATGTAAGTCAGGAAAATGCTAAACAATACTGTCTGAGAAATAAGTTGACAGTATGGAAAACAACACAAACTAAAAATAAAACTGTTCACTTAATAATGAAAAAGAATTGCAGTTCTCAAGAACTATTCAATTTACCATGATGACTTAAACAAAGCAATTATTTAGCTTAACTTTTATGGAATGTGACAGACAAAACTTGAAGAACATAACAAAAGATGCCAACACACATTTAAAAAAAGTAATGATTGCATGCAGAGCCACAGAGCTCATCCTACCAAATTTCAATCAAGGGATTGTTATTGAAATAACACTATTAAACAGCAATGTAATTAATTAAAAATGATATATTTAGAAATTTAAAAACATAGTTCTAACATCTCATACCTCAAATGAGAGTCTTATGTGAAATTAGAAAATGCATAGAAGTTAACAACTTCTGGGATGCAACTAAACATAAATTGAGAGAATAAGAAACTTTATAGAAAGAAAGGCTCAAGTTAATAAACAAAAAATTGAATTTAGCAAATTACAAAAGAATAACAAAATAATCCAAAGTATAAGTAAGAATATAAGAATACATCAGAAAACAATTTTTAATAACATTACATAATTCAATTACACAAATCCGAAATAATCAACACTGAGATATAGCTTCTAAAGAGATTATTAAAATAGATAATGTCTTACAAAATTAAGCAAGAAAACAAGAGACAAGACATAAATAAATAATATCGGGAACAAATTTTATATAACCACAAATGTCATAGAGATTAAAATGAGGGATATTAGGAACGGATGTTACTGTCTATAATATGCAAACAGGCTTAAAATATAAAAATAAAATAAAATAATTGTATCAGAAGTTTCATCAGGTTCAATAGAACACTGGGGCCTGATGGGTTTATAAGAGAGTTTCACCAAATATCCAAGGGTAATGCAGTTTCAAAACTACACACACTGTTCCAGAGAGCATAAAAAGAGGAACTATTCCTCATCATTCTTGTTTATATCATTCATAGTTGCAGAAAAATGTATTGTCAAGACAGAATAGGCACCGACAGGATAGGAGAATTACAGGGCATTCTCAATTGTGATTGTGAATGCAAGAGATAAAGAAATCCTAAAGAAAATATTACAAAAGTTAATATAACAATATTTGTTTTGGTGATGAAAACTTGATATAATATTAGGTACTTTTTTTTTCATTCCTCTTGCTCTACTTTGTAAGGGCTGACTAGAAGGCTGAAAACTACATTTCCAGGTTCCCTTGCCATCTGGCTTCTCAGTGGGAGGCTCTGGCAGAGAACAGTAGGTAGGAGAGAAAGAGGAACCACTGTCTTCTTTCTCTCTCCCCCTCCCTCTCACCCCCTTGCTTTGGGGGTATTTCAAAATTTCTGAATCACCTTGATGAACCCAGCTTCAGACTCAGTAGCCTCTGCTCAATAGTCACAGCTCTAGCCTGGTTGGTCCTTTGTCAGTAGTTCTAGCACTTTCCACAGTCACAATGGCATCTCCAACAGAGAAACGGCATGTACACTCTCAGATTCTGACAGCACCTCCCCACTACCACCATTTTCCTGTCATTTCTATTCTCTGATTACTTTACAATTTTTTCTCTTTTATTGATATATCATAGGTGTACATTTTCTGGGGGTACACATGATGTTTTAATACATATACATAATGTGTAATGATTAAGTCACGGTAATTGGGTATCCAACACTTCAAACATTTATCTTTTCTTTGTGTTGGGAACACTACAGTTCTTCTCTTTTAGTTATTATGAAATATACAATACATTATTATAAAATATAATTTCCCCTACAATACTCTTGAATACTAGAATGTAGTATTTGATTATTGTAATTCACTATTAATAATTTAAAGGAACAAAATCATATACTCTGCTCACTAGATGCAGAAAAACATTTAATAAAATTCAAAATCAACCATGATTAACAAAAATTTAAAAAAATCCTAATCCTTATAGAAAACTCAGTATTGAAGTGAAAATTTTTAAATGGATAAATGTGTCTACCAAAGAAATATACTGAAGATACAAGTGATGAAATATCAAAATCATTTCCTTTAACAAGACAAAGATGTTTGCTGCCTATTCTTATTCAGTATTCCTCTAGAGATGCTATTTGTTCAGAAATATAAAAAAAACAAGCATGAATTGCAAAGAGAAAAATGCTAGTTACTTGCAGTTTATATATTTTTCTATATAGTATATTCAAAGTAAATTACAGATAAGCTTAGAAGAAAATTTAACAAGGTTTCTGGATATAAAATCAATAGAAAAACGTCAATTGATGTTTTATCACAAAACAAAAATTAGCCAGAAAATTTATTTAAATAATAAAAAATCTTAGCCTTTTCGATTGCCCCCTCAAACTGTACATTACAAGAATATGTTAACAAAGGTTGTTTAAACTTTTGTTAATCAAGACAATTACAAAGAAAAGACATTAAGAAAACTTAAGTTAATAAATATATACCATGTGGTTTGATGAAAAGCCTTAATATTGTAAAGCAGTCATTTCTTCTCGAATTATTCAATAAGTTCATTGTGCCTCAAATAAAAATCCCTACATATATTTTATGGCACTAAATAAGCTGATTCCTAAATTTTTATGAAAAAGAATAGGCTAATAATAAAAAACACCCTGAAATACAACTACTTACTGAAATCCATAGTAAATAAGTTATTACATTATTAGTGAAGAGTCCACAGAGTCAATAAGTGAATGGAATAGAGACCCTAAAATTAAAATCATTAATTTATAAAAAAAATTTGATGTTGACAGAATAGCCTTTGTAGAACAGTGGAGAAAATTATGTACAATTCACTACATAGCAATAAGACAATTGTGTGAGCGTGTGTGTGTGTGTATATTCATACTTATCTTAAAACAAATACAATAACTTTCTATACAGATTAAATATTTAAATGTGAATGACAAAAGTATACACATTTTAGAAGAATATATATGTATACATATATATTCATAATCTCTTAAGAAATAATATATTAAATAGGAAATGAGAAAAAAACATGGTAAATATTTGACAAACATCTTTCAATTAATTTGATTCTTCTTGAATGTCCTTTAATTATAATTTTCTTGACAAAGAACTTCAACATTTTTATTACATTTATTATACGGTATTTGTTGATATTAGAAGATTCAGTTTGTATTTTTTAGTCTATAAATATATTTTCTGTTGTTTTTTTTTTGCCATTACTATAATGGAAACTAGAAAAATGAGAGCAAATGAAATACGAAATAGTCAGAAGAAAGGAAATTGTAGAAAAATAGAATAAGCATCAAATAGCCACAAAACGAAGCATACCAATGGAGATTTAAAAAATCAAAAGTTAGTTTCTTGAGAAAGACAATCAAATTGATATACCTCTGCCCAGACTGATCAGGATTTTAAAAGACACAAATTACTAATAGGAATGATAAAAGGCTCAATATCGTTAAGATGTCTATTCTCCCAAATTGATATGTACCTTCAACTCAGTTCCAAACAAATCCAGCAGGTTTTTAAAAACAAACCTACAAGCTGATTTTAAAATTTTTATGGGAATGCAAATGACCTTCAAAAAGGCAAAACAACTTTGAAATTTCTTTTAAAAGGAAGGACCTACAGTGTCTGATATCAAGAGTAATATAAAGCTGCAGCAAAGCCAGACATTGAAGTTGTAACAAAGACAGTATAGTATTGACATCGACATATTCAAATAGAGCAATTGAAGGTAATAGAGAGTTCAGAAAGAGACCCACATATATGATAAATTGACTTTCAAGAAAGCTGCTAACACAATTTAGTGGGGGAAAGGTCCTCTTTTCAACAAATGATGATCGAACAATTGTATATTGATATTGAAAAATGTAAACATTGATCTATACCTTATATAATATACAAACAAATGACATGGTCCTAACACATAAATGTAAAATGTAAAACCATAATTTTTTTAAGGAAATGAAATTGAACATCTGTGTGACATTGTTAGGCAAAAAAAAAATTAAATATAATACATAAACCAAGGTGCATATAAAAATTGATTAAAAAGTAATACCTTCTACTCATAAAAGGACATTGTAAAAAATGGAATGATACCTACAGAATGGGAGAATATATTTGCAAATCACATATCTGATTGTTATCAGATACATCTACCCTGACATTGAATCAGTGAGAATGAAGAATGAGGACAAGTGGTTTCAGGGAAATGAATGAGAAGTTTATTAATTTGAAGGCAAATGAGGAGGGCAGTGGACTCTCTCAAAGACTGCCATCCCTGCTTTAAACAGAAAAACAGGGCTTTTTAAATGGGAGATTTTAAAAAGACAACTCATAAAACATTTCCTTGCCCCTTTTCAGACCTTTACCTCTGTTACATGATAAAGAATTCATATTCAAAATACATAAGAACTCTTAAAACTTAATATGAAACAAATAACTAATACAGCACCTTCAGAATGGTGGAGTAAGTACCTCTGCTCTCCATAAAAGCAAAAAGAACATGGCATAAAATTAAGAATTTTGGAAATTAAGAAGACCTTGCAACAATTGGAGGTGAATTTATTAGGACTAATATTACCAAACTAAACTGGCATCTACTTGCTCAGTGCAGCAAAACCAAATATTAGAACGGAGAATTGCAGCAGGAGAAGGATATTTTTATTGCATGGTGCCATGCAAGGAGAATGGACAGCCAACATTTAAAACCCGAACTTCCTGATGGATTGTAAGCAAGGGTTTTTAAAGGCAAGGGTACATTTCAGGAAAGAATAAGTTGCAGGCAAATTTGTACATCAGTGCATGGAGGAGAAATCTTAAGATGGGTATGGTGTGACTCTTTTCAGACCCCTCAGGGAGAAATTTAAAACAAAGAACTGGGATCAGAGTTCAATTCCTCAGTTCCTTCTTATCTACATTGCATGTCTGTTAAGATGCCATCTTTTAGTTTCCACTGGGAACCAAAACACCTTGTGACTCTGGCTTGCCTGAAGGGCCATTGTTGTTATTATCTACCTGCTCATCATGGTGCCCATTCACTCTCTAAGACTAGCTAGAGAGGCCAGGGCATGGTGGCTCATGCCTGTAATCCTAGCACTCTGGGATGCCAAGGAGGGAGGATTGCTTGAGCTCAGGAGTTCGAGACCAGCCTGAGCAAGAGCAAGACCCTATCTCTAACTAAAAATCTAAAAAAAAATCAGCCGGGCATGGTATTATGTGCCTGTAGTCCCAGCTACTCCAGAAGCAGAGGCAGGAGGATCGTTTCAGCCCAGGAGTTTGAGGTTGCTATGAGCTAGGCTGACACCACAGCACTCTAGCCCAAGCAACAGAGTGAGACTCTGTCTCAAAAACAAACAAACAAACAAAAACAGATGACTAGCTAGATACCCAGAAGTTCCCTGAAGGGACACAAGATTTTCCTTTATTTCATGCTTGGGGGGCCAGGCAGGCCCCTAAGAGGGGTCCCTACTCCATCTCACAAATAGCTAAAATTGGTAAGAACAATAAGAGTTCTAGTATTTTAACTTTCTCCTTTCCTATTTTCCTCTCCCCAGCTCCATGTTGGCCTTGAAAACCAGCAGCCTTGGAGCCACAGCAACAGTGAAAACCAGCAGCCTACAAAGCCACTGGAAGGGGTAAAACGAGTTTGGAGCTTTCCAAAAGGTACATTCTGAGATATTTGGCACCATTTGATGTCTGTCAGCCTTCTGGAAAAGCACCATTCCCAGGGCTTGCCTTTCCTTGATCTGACTTAAAAGTCACTTACGAGAAAAACCTAATCCCTACAGTGTTTACTGATAAAACTCAGTGACAATTGTTTCACATTGCAAGTGTCTGAGGCAGCAATACTAGTTGGGACTAACAAGAGGCTGAAGAAAAAACCAAAAAAAAAAAAAAAAAAAGCAACCAACCAAACAAAAAACTCTGGTAAATAAAATGTCCTTTTGATGACTTTGAAAGACTGTTACATATTCTTAGGAAACTAGAAGACCATATGTAAATGCATGGCTGTGTGCATGTACAGGAAGAATGAGCTGAGAAGGCTTTAATCTCACCTCCGGTAGACCTTGATGCTTTACACAAGCACAGAGTATTAAACTGCCTACCACAGCATTGAAGATTGTCCCAAACAAACTTACTGGTTTAAGGCATTTAAGAAAATCTATGTCCAATTATTAATTGACATTAAGCTAAAAGAATTAATGTCAGTGGCCACAAACAAAAACAATACATGCTTTCAGAAAGACCTGGGAATTTCACTTTAAAAAATTAACAATATTAAAAACAATAATAAAGAATAACAAAAATGTGAGATGAAGGAAGTATTTTCAGATTTGTCACATTATATTATTTAAAATATTTAGTTTTAACAACAACAATAAAATTATAAGACATGCAAAAAAGAAAAGTTATGGCCTACACATAAGAATAAGCAATTAATAAAAACTGTTTCTAAGAAAGCCCAGACATTGGATTCTTTAGACAAAGACATTAAGTGAATATTATAAATATGTTCAAAACACTAAAGAAAAATGTGTCTAAAAATTAAAAGAAAGAATGTAAATGATGTCTCACTAAATGAAGAAAATCAATGAGGAGATACAATTTTTTTTTTAAAAAAAGAACTAATTAAAGATTCTAGAACTGAAAAGTACAATAACTGAAAGAAAAATTTACTAATGGGGAATCAAAAGCAAATTAGGGTGGCAAAAGATAGAATCAGCCAACCTGAAGATAGCTCAGTTGAGATTATCCAGTCTATGAAACAAATAGAAAAAAAAATAAACACAGCCTCAGAAACCTTTGGGGCACCATCAAGTGTAACAACATACACATAATAGTAGTACCTGAAGGAGAAGATAGAGAAATTGCAGAAAGAATGTTTGAAGAAAGAGTGACACCCAAAATTTGTGAAAACATTTATCTATACATTACAAAGGCCAATGAAAGAGATCCACATGTAGACATATCACAGTCAAACTAGCAAAAGACAAAAGCAAAAACAGAACCTGGAAAGCATCAAAAGAAAAATAACTCAATGTCAATACCATTGATAAGAATAATAGCAGACTTTTCATCAGAAACCATAGTGACCAGAAAAATAGGATGGCATTTCAATGTGCTAAAAGAAAAGACTCAACCAGGATTTCAATATGATAAAACTGTCTTTCAAAATCAATGAAAAATTAAGCCGTCTCTGGAAATGGAAACTGAGAAATTTGTCACCAGCAGATCTGCTATTTTCCTCCAAATATAAGGAACAAATCAAGGATTTCTTCTCTCACCACTGCTATTCAACACTGTCCTGGGAGTCCAAACTAGAGTTATTAGGAAAAAAAAGAAAGAAAATATATCCAAATTGGGAAAAGAAGAAGAAAAAAACTATGTAGATGACATTGTGTATATAGAAAAGTCCAAAGAACCAACATATTCACAATACCCTATAGGAGCTAATAAACAAATGTAGCAAAATTTCAGGGTTTAAGGTCAATACATTAATGCAAAAGTTAGTTATATCCTATATACCAGCAACAAACCATCTGAAAAGGAAAATAAGAAAACAATTCAATTTACAATAGCATTCAAAAAAATAAAATACCTATGAGTGGATTTAATCAGGAGGTAAAATATTTCTACACTGAAACTTATAAAACATTGCTAAAAAATTTAAAAGACCTAATCAAATGGTAATATATCCCATGTTTATGGAATGGCAGACTTAATATTTTTAAGATGGCAATATTTTGCAAAGTGATCTAGTGACTCAATGTAATCCCTCCAAAAATCCAATGGCCTATTTTTGCAGAAACGAAAAATTTTATCCTCAAATTCATATAGAATTTTGAAGGGCTTTGAATAGAAAAAATGATATCGAAAAAGATAAACAAAGCTGATGTAATAGTACTTCCCAATTTTAAAACTTACTAAAAATCAAAAGGCTGTGGTACTGGCATAAAGATAGAAGTAGAAAACAATGAAATAGAATTTAGAGGTCAGAAATAAACCCAGACATCAATGGTCAAGTGGTTTTCTGCAAAGGTATCCATACAATTAAATGGGGGAAACAAATAATCTCTTTAACAAACTGTGCTGAGACTGGCTAAGCACATGTAAGCGAACAAAGACCAAATCCCACCTCACTCCATAAACAAAATTAACTCAATACATATCAATGACCTAAACTTAAGAACTACAACCATAAAACTATTAGAAGAAAACATAGGGATGAATCATCTTTATGACCTTGGATTTGTCAGTGGATTTTTAGATTTGACATGAAAAGCAAAAGCAACAAAATAAAAGATAGATAAATCAGTCTAACAAAATCAAAATATTTGTGCATCATGGATATTATAAAGGATATGAAAAAGAAAACATACAGAGTGGGAGAAAATATTTGCAAATCATTTATCTAATAGTGGCTTAGTATCCAGAATATACAAAGAATTCTTACAACTCAAAAACAAAAAGAAAACCCAATTCATAATGGTTGAAGAACTTGGGTATGAGATGTTCTCCTGAGATGATAAAAAAAGTTATGAAACAAGGGAGAAGAGGTAGTTGATATTGGCTTCATAGAATGAGTTGGGGAGGATACCATC
>CAUYPO010086817.1:0-11794 GCA_963574435.1 Cheirogaleus major
GTAGGAGAATGTATAATATTCTAGGCTTAAAACCCGGGCCATTATTCTGAATTTTAAGTAAGTGTTGGGAACATCTTCATTCCTGTTTTGGGTGTGCTGAAACCCCAGCTACAAGAATCTTTGTGCTTGGCCTCCAGCCTCATAAGTTTGTTTCTGATCAAGCAGCTATTAGAATACTGTGAGCCTGATAATTCTCATCAAGGCCCAGCTGAGATCTTAATGACACTAGGCTGCTGCTCCATAAAAAGGCCCCACGGCTTATTTTACAAATGAGACACCTGAGGCCAGAGAGGTGGGAGATTTGCTCCGTATCCCTCGTTGAATTGTGAGGCCAGAGCTTGGACAAAAGAGCCCGGTTTTCAGGGCCCCTTTCTAAGGGATCTCACGAAGCCTCTGGTTTTGCACCTTGGGGATCTGCCGGTCTGCAGACACAAGAGGGTAATAACCTTGCTAAGGTCATCGGCGAGGCTGAAACCTGTCCATGAAGACCTATTCCCGCGCTCCAACAGCTGCGCAACAGGGTTAAGAAAAAAGGTCGCGAGGCTGGGGGCGGGGAGGGAGATCGCCTCAGTCGGAGTCGGACCCCGAAGCGCGACCACGTGGGGGAGCCGCGCCCCTACCTGGAAGGGCCCGGGCCCGGCCCCCGGGGGCCACGCGCTCACGGGCAGGTTTTCTAGGCCGCGCGCGACATCCAGCTGCCCTGGCGGAATCGCGGGCTCCTCTCCAAACGCCGCCATCCGGAAAGGCCGCTGCTTCTCCACGGCCTCCACGAACATTTCCGCGCCTCACGCGGCACCTACTCCTACCCTGACCGGCTCGGGCTCGCAAAGGCTGCCGGGACTCGTGGGGGCCGCGGCCCCCACTGCCTCATGGGAGTTGTAGTCGCCTCCTCCTCACAGGCGGCCCGTGAGGGAGGGCGCGCCTCGTCAGCCGCTCAGCTTTCCTTGGCTTTCTCGGGTCTGGCTCCCTGGCTGATTCGAGCCAGAAGCACCACAGATAATTAGAAAGCCATGGAAGGTACGGACGAGACTTCGGTAACCCCAAATGAAGGGTTTTAGTTTTCTCAGGGAGATCAGGCTTTGGAGGCGAGGCCACTCCGTGCAGGTTTTCGAGGACTTAGCAGACGTTCGCTGGCGTGGAGGGAAGGGTTGAGTTCTGAGCTGAGAGGGGACGTGGACACCAGGGTTTCCGAAGAGCTGGAACTTGCGTGGAAGTTGGAGGACACCGTATGGGGCACCGTGAGGAATTTGTGTGGGGTACGCCCACCCCTGAGGAGAGGTCTGTTCCAGGTTGTTCTGTTTCCCCCTCCCCCCTTCATCCTCCCCCCACCACCACAAAAACTCCCCTCCCTGCCAGAAGATTCTGGTAGCCTCAAAATTGCTGAATCCAGTGGAATATTTTCAGTGTTACCAAAGCTGCCTGACATGATTGTCTTACTTCTCCTTGAACCCCTCTCGCCTCCATTCCTGTGGCTTCAAATATTAATATCAAAGGATTAGGCCGTCAGCCTCTAACCCTGAGGCTGCTGAATAGCAGCAACAGAGACCAAAGCAAGAAGTATGGTCTGGATCTTCACGGGCCTTATAAGGCCGAGTATAGAAGGTAGACTTTAACTGAGAGAAAGTGGAGCAAACAGGGCTTTAAGGAGCAAAACAATAAATCCTCAAAAGATCATTATAGCAGTGACAGTAAGGGTGATTTGGGGGTATGGAGAATGACAGACTTGAAGAAAATGACTTCAATAATCCAAGCAAGAAATGAGAGTCTGGGAATACGTAGGAAGGAATGAAAATAAAAACATCATGAAGGCGGAGTCAATAAGACTTGGCCACGAGGTCCTTAGCATGCGAGCACAAGGAGAAGGAAAACAGGGAGACTGGTTTGTTGCTTTGGTGGCTCTATAGATCCTGAACAGATTATTCTCCCAGTTGATTTTAAAGAGGAAAAAGCAAGGTTTGCAGAAGTCAATTCCGGTTGTTTTGAGCTTGAGGAGCCTGTAGGACAGAACCCCAAAACGCCCAATACTTAGCTGGATATGCGTAACTGGATTCAAGGAGAATCCCACTCATGTCCCCTTCTCTATATCTTTCCTGACTTGGTGAGAGTGGGAAACGTAAGGCCTCAAAGCCACACGTGGCCCTCCAGATCCCCAAGTGCCATCTTTCCACCGAATCCTAACTTCATAGAAAAATCCCTTTAAATTAAAAGGATTTGTTCTATAAAATTTGGATTCAGTCAAAAGGCAGTAGGTTCCCCACATGAGGAAAGATCTGGAAGGCCACGTGGCCCCAAGGCTGCAAGTTCTCCACCCCTCATAAAAATTATATTGAACTCATAAAAATTATACATATATGGGGGCAGGGAGAGAGAGAAGGAGAAATATTTTGTTTTAACTTAAATGATTTTGGTACATTTATTTGCTAAGTCTTTTGATATAGATGGGGTAGGGTGGAGTGGAGGGAGGGAGGGAAAGGTACTGTACAGGCGTCCTCAAACTACCGCCCTTGGGCCACATGCAGCCCGCTGAGGACATTTATCCGGCCCGCTGGGTGTTTTTGCCCTGTTTGTTTTTTTACTTCAAAATAAGATATGTGCAGTGTGCATAGGAATTTGTTCATAGTTTTTTTTAAAACTATAGTCCGGCCCTCCAACAGTCTGGGGGACAGTGAACTGGCCCCCTGTTTAAAAAGTTTGAGGACCCCTGGATTAGAGTTTCATGTCAAGCTTACTCTGAGTTCCAGTTTTGGTATCTTTAAAGTGGGCCAGGACCTAAAAGATAGTGAAGTAATCTGAGATCATGATTCCCCCCCAACCCCCGTCTTTTATACTTTTCTCACCTACACCCACTTCAATGACAAAACACTTTTTAGTGACTTCCCTTTTTAAAAATCTTTTCAAAATGTTCTACTTAATTTCCCTAGAGGGGAAGAACTCTTTGTATTCATAGCTCATCATCTTTTTCTCGGGTAATTAAAATAACAGTTATACCTGGTGTTAAGAGGTTTGGGAACAGACACTAAGATCAGGCTTATAAATGTGGGTATCCATGACCAAGTAATAAAGTCATATATTTTTTTACCGAAGTACACATCTGATATAAAAATTCTTTTTTTGAGAGCAGGTTTAGAGGGGAAAATAGGGAATTCATTCTATATAGAAAAAAGCAAAGTGTAATGGTTAAGGGCACAGGATCTGGAATCAGCCATGCCTAAGTTCATATTCCTACTTTGCCAGTTTCTGACTGTGCAAAAATAACTAACATTTATTGAGTTATTATTATGTGCCAGACACTGTTTAAGCACTTTACATGTACTAATTCATTTAGTTCCCATAATAAGGTACTTGAAACACCCACCACAGGGTCATTTTAGATTCAACTAAAGATTCAAATGCATAGGACTATCATTGGCCACACCTGGCATTTAGCTTCACTCAAGGGTTATAGAACAAGAGCCATATCCTGTCCTATAGTTTCCCTGACCAGCAGAGAGGCTTCAGGTGTTCCCCTTGTGTGGGAATAGTGTTTGTAGCTGTCCACACCTCAGATCACAGAGCTGTTGGGAGCTTTCTTGTTTGTCCTCCCAAAGGGTGGCTCAAATGCAAGAAGAAGAGATCCTCATTAATAGGATGTAGAGGCATCCTGAATTAGAAGTCTTACTCCATAGGAGCCGCAGACTTTAAGGTAGTCATGTAGTAAATATTTTATCAGATACAGTTGTGAACCTGCTCTTCCTTAAAAGAGGAGATAGGGCCAGGCGTGGTTGCTCATGCTTGTAATCCTAGCACTCTGGGAGGTTGAGGTGGGAGGATTGCTTGAGCTCAGGAGTTTGAGAGCAGCCTAAGCAAGAGCCAGACCCATCTCTAATAAAATTGGAAAAATTATCTAGGCAGAATGGTGGCACGGGCATGTAGTCTCAGCTACTGGGGAGGCTGAGGCAGGAGGATCGCTTGAGCTCAGGAGTTTGAGGTTGCAGTGAGCTACCATGATACCACTGCACTCTACCAGGGTGACAGAGTGAGACTCTCTGTCTCTGTCTCTCTCTCAAAAAAAGAAGTTAGTAACTTATGTAATACAATTAACTGGTTGTAGTATAATTAAGAAACATAGGAAGGTTTAGGTAAAGTGCTATGGAACTTCAAAAGTAAGAAAGATTACTTCTGGCTGGGGAGATCAGGGAATATGCTCCATGAAGTAGAGGCCATTTGCCATAGTCTTGGAAGGATGGGTAGGATTTGGGCATTCTAGCCAGAAGGCACAGCAGGAGCAAAGGGATAAAGAGAAAGATATGTATAGGAAAGAGTAATTTCAGATTGACTGGAGATAAAGTTTCTCTCATTTTTCAGGAATTAGGAATAATAAGGGAATTTTGCAGATATTCAAAGGATATGCTGTTATTTTATTTTAAGAAAATCTTTTGAACATTGATTACATAGGTGCTGTTTACTGATTTGGGGAATGTACACATGAAGAAGACATGGTACCCTGGGAAAGCTTGTAATCTAACAAACAAATAACTATATACTTACAGAAAGTAATAAGAATGGTAAGAATGTTATGAAGAAAGAATTATGGGAGCCATGAGGAGAACCACATTCCTGTATTTGTAGACTATTGTGCCATTTTTATTTTTTGACTATTTCTTGGTAATAATGTCTGCCCTTTGGAACAATGTTCTGAAGGATCCATTTTATTTTATTTTTTCTGAAGCTGCCAGTGATGGTGCTTCCAGAATAAGATATTTAGTTCTCGTTGTCTCTTCAGTTTAATTTGTTTTTATCTTGCTGGCAAAGGATCTAAAAGTATTTTATAGAATGTGAGATTAAAATAATGAGAGGATGTTTGCAGGCTGATATAACCATTCATCAGGATGCCAAACAGTCAGTTTTTCATCTTTTCCAGGTCTAGAAACCTATCTTATTTTCTCTAGACGCCTGTTTTTCACTGAGCAGGAAACTTGATCTTCAAAATTTGTTCTAAAAACAATGGAAAAAATGTATTTTTGCACATTAATGAGTTGCTCAAAGAGATTGTTATAAATAGGCCCTGGACCTGAATATTACATTGATTATTCAGATTTCTTTTGGCTTTTTCACTGGCAGAAGAGAAACTAATCATATCAGAAATTTTAAAAAATAAAAGAAAAAGCAATACAATATGGTAAACCTCTAACATTATGTAAGTTCAGTTGTCTGGCTAAATTATGGGATAGTACTATATGACCTTTCCATTTTTTGACAAAAATGGCCTTTAATTGGGCAGTTTTCATGCTTTTTTTTTTTTTTTTTGCCAGAGTTTTTATGAAGTTCTGTATGGCTTTGAATTCAGAAGCTATTCGTTCATCAAAGTCCAACTGGCATTATCTCAGCCTAATCTTCTGGGATGTACTTTATAGCCAGTGATGAAAGGTCTAAAGTCAGTAGAAGTTATATATTTGTTAGCATAATGACATCATGAATAGAATAGTTTGGAATATCCTAGCCTTCCAGTAAGAACTATCACTATTAGATATTAAGTAGGAGTGGAATAGGCACTGGATCCTCTTATGAAAAAAGATTGTGTGTAAATGAAATAATTTTGAGAACAAAATATGATAGCTGATACTTTTGGAGATTTCTCTCCAGCTCAGTGACTATTTCCTTTGTAAGAACATGCCAGCAACCACCTGGCCCATTCATGTGGGTGGGCTCACTGGCAGTCATGTTTATATTACGCAGTTAACCCCTAAGCCTTGGCCCAAGCTTTTGGCTTCCTGGTGTACACCTGGTGTACACCTGATTAAATCTAGGCCAACTGGATTCTCTTGGTGAGGAGTTGAGATCAAATAATAGCTAAAACTGTATTTATGTGTTTTGGGAGCTGAGCGGTAGCTTTATTTGGTATATGGGTGGAGAAGCAGAGGAAAGTCAGCCTACCAAAAGACAAATAAAGCAGAGTGACACGGAGAGATGAACTTAGTTCCTGACAGCTGTCTATTTCTGGTTCTAGTCTCTTTTTTTTTGATTCATCCGACGTAACTATAACCTTACAATAAATTCTTCCTTTGGGGTTAAGTCAGAGTAGCTTCTGTTACTTTAAAGAATGTTGACCAGTAAAAGTAGTGTGCACATTATTGTTACCATTATTATTATTAGAAAGTGTGGGCTGGATAATTAGCTACTATTCTCTGTATAGATGTTAGTTGATATTTATCAATTTTTGCTCATTTCAAAAGTTGAATAAGCTATGTTTATTTTATCACTTTACCATTGTGATGTGTCTTCAGTAAAGAATGCCTCCCTGAAATTTACATCAAACAGTAGTAAAAATATGAAATTTCTATCTAATGGAAGGAATAATAATACCACAATACTAAAAACTATTTATATAGCATATACTTTGTGCCTAGTCTTGTTAAAAAGGAAGGTAAAAAATCTTTTTCGTGACTGAAATTTTATGTCAGAGTGTATCACATATGGGTCATTTACAATAAGAAAAAATATGGCAATTGATTAAAATAACTTGAGAGTTATACCATACAAAATTATAATCCTATGTTATTTATGCCTTCCAAAAGGTTGAAGTTTATATTTTTGTACTTACACTGCTAGTAGTGTACACTGTTTTCAGTAGAATAAAAAATTCTCGTATATTTTTCTATGTTTTTGTCATTGCATTATGGTTTATAAAATCACAGAATATTTTTAGCATAAGTACTTTAGCTATAAAGTAATATCCAGAATTGATGATTGTAGACTATCTCATAATGTTATGTAATCCAATGTGGACTGGTTGATAATAGGTGTAGAGATAAAAGAATTATGTATTTACTTAACCTGAAATGTCACCAGCAAATATTTAATTTCACTCATGAGAAATGGGAGGAAATTTATTATCACATGTATTCTAATACTATTACCAAGACTCTGAGAACAGATTTGCTGTGTTTGCAGTTTGACCATGAAAAGCACAGCCTGGAGTTTCCACACATTTTCATTTCCATTTTGTGTTCTAGGTAGTAATCTTTGCATACTGCCTAGAAGGATATTATCTATAATCAAAATAATTTTTTAGTACTAGATCTTTCTTCTCATCTATAATAAGGCACATGGCCAGCCTCTTCTATTTGTAGTTTTGAAAGCAAAGATGTGTGCGTATCTTTTAAAGTGTGGTACCACAAATGTCCTGTTACAGAGAAATTTATCCAAAACATCTAAGCCCCAGATCTACAGCTTACAGGATAATTTCATGGGATACCCGCAAGTATCATCTGAGACTAGAATCCTTCTTAGGGATCATATTAATTTTCAGCTTATAATTAACATTCCTGCAACTTTCTAGGCTCGTAGCAACATTTTCACTCTGGTAGCTTCCTAGCTCCAATTCTGGCATTTGGAAGGAGAAAGGAAATGAAAACAAAGAAACAAAAAACCAAATGGAAAGAATTTTACTCAGATGTCCAAGACTAATTTGGTTAAAGTACTCTGAAAAAAATGTTGATGATTTATACTTATTTTTAGGTATTTCAACCAGGAAAATTTGGTATGAAAAGGATTCTACAGAGAAAAAAGCCTTTTTCTTTTTCATTATTTTGGTATGTGTTAATGTGTTAAAGTCCATGTCATTGTTATAAGTAAGTGGATCTTTATGAATTGAGGAGTACTGTGGAGATTCTTTTTGCTCTTTCACATTTATAGTCCTAAAAGAGCATTTTCAATATCTGACTACAATACCTTGAATTCCCCATCATTGGATCTTCTCTGACTCCCCATCATTGGAACTTCTCTGACTGTGGTAAGCATTGCTGTCTCCATGTAATGTTCTTTTAGAACTACAGTATTCCTGGGAATGAAACAAATGATAAACAGAGATACGTTTTATCATACTGCTTTCCTTCTTGACAAGGAGATACTTGGGGAAGCCTGAGAACTTGGAGGGATTGGTAAGGAGGAGGAAAAGAATGCCTGACATGTCAAATTAACACTTATGAAGCACTTACCTCATTCTTCAGTGTTGTCTAGAAATTTCTGTTATGATAAAAATGTTCCATATCTTTCCTAACACAGTAGCCACCAGCCACATGTGACTACCAAATACCATGTTTCCCTGAAAATAAGACCTACCCATAAAATAAGCCCTAGCATTTGTGCAATAGAAGCCCTACCCCGAAAATAAGACCTAGTGATGGGCGTGGCTACGCCGAGCATCTGCACAACCCATGCATTTCGTCGCGGAGTGGTCAAGAACACGAGCAGCCCTTCTCATCTGCCCCATGACAGCTCTATGGCTCGACAGGAGAGATTGGGGCCAATGGTTCTAAAGGAAATAGAGTCGCAAGAAATTCAGGATGGAATTCGGGATTTGGAGAGTGATGATGATGTTCCAGAAGATGACTTAACTATATTTGAATAAATGTAGATTGTTGTACCGTACTTAAAAAAAACCCACATCCCCTGAAAATAAGCCCTATTGTGTCTTCTTGAGGAAAAATAAATATAAGACCCTGTCTTATTTTTGGGGAAACACGGTACTTGAAATATGGCCAGTGTGACTGAACTACTGAGTTACAAATTTTATTTTTAATTAATTTAAATTTTGTTTAAATAGCCACATATAGCTAGTTACAACTGTAATGGACAGCACATTTCTAGAGATTGTACTAAATACTCTATATATTTGTAATTTAATCCTCACAATACCATGAAGTAGGCAGATCTGAGAAATGAAGTTCAGATAAATTATTTTTTTTTTTTAATGTATTCTACATATTTGAGTGGTAGAGGAGGATTTGGGCCCAGGTCTGAAACTCTGCTTCTCTAAAGATAAAGTTTCTTATTGTTTGTGTTGCTAAGCCTTAGTTACATTCCAAGACTGCCTTTTTTCTGGCAGCTATGGAGGAAGTAAAGGATTAGAAATTATGAAATTAAACAAATATACATGGTTATTCATCTTGTTTGACTATATAGTAATTTATGTAATGAAGGGAATTCTGTAACTTGATAGATGATTTTCCTAAGGGCTGTACCCTCAGGCTTAGAAAATACAACAGATTAATTAGTCTGCTTCAAAGAAAACATTGATCTCACTGTTGAATATCCCAGTCTTGGAGCCTGACTACTGAGAACAGTCTATTAGGCTGCTGAGGTTTCTGCCTTGTGACATTCAACTGTTATTACTATAATTTTATTAATTGTGAGTTACCTGAATAAGGGGGCTGAGTAATAGAAATCTATCGCATATGTGATTATGTCTCTCTCGGTAGTAATAAAAATGCTGAGAAAATCACCAATTTATGAATAGCCATAGAAGTGATTTCTAGTTCTGTTCTCTTTCTCTTTTTGGCCTTTTTATAAGTAAATGAGGGCAACAAACTGCTCTATGCCTGTGTCATTTGGGAGAGGCAAAATAGGTGGCTCTGTGAACTTCAGCATTTTCTAGCTTCAGAATGGAAGACTAGGAGGTTATTTTTTATTGGAAATTGAACTTTCTTTGCAATAGTAGGAGGGATTTTTCAGTGTCATTCTAATCCTAACTCTTCTACTTCCAGTTATATATCATAATTATACTATGTGGTTAATGAATGATTGGTCATATCATGCAGATCTGGATTTCCTTCTTTTCTAATCCTGACTCTAGCTTTAATACCTCAGTTGTGAATTCTCACTTTTCATTTAGCAATTCCTTTTTAATTTTAATTTGCAGTGTTTTTTTTTAAGTCAAATATTTTCAAACATATTTGCTTTAGTGAAGTTTCAGCTCTGGAAGATTGAATTTCATGTTTTGGAATTCACCCATGATTTAAGCTTAGAAGAACATTGAATATAATTTGCTTTTTACGGAGCCTAGAAATTATTGGGTTGATGACACAGGAACCCACTTCTTACTGTAGATGAAATGCGTGCATCTTTCTTCATCTCTTAGCAAGTAAGGTAAAGTTTTCCCCCAAAGAGGGTTTTTATTTTTAGTTGGTAAATTAAATAAGAAGTTCAGATTGCGCTTTCCGGACTGTAGATGTTGTAGGTATTTGTTGCTGGGGCTTTTGTCTTAATGAAATCTGGCAGTACCTGCTCAGATGAGACAGCTGGTTTTACCTTTTTTCTGGCACTGAGTCCAGCCATCTGCTCTAGGTTTGGCTTACAAACACAAAGGGAAAGTATAAAGTATAGTCAACTTGGTGGTGACAGCTGGTGGGAAAAAATCATCATGTTTGACAGTGTCCTTTGGAACAGACCAGGAGGTGAATCACATACAGTATATTGCCTCATCTTATAGATGCCTGTAGGTTAGTTGGAATTTAATTTCTGACTCACTCACCTTATTTCCACTTCTTGGATGAAGCCCTTCCTGTCATCCACATGTTCTTAGATAAGGGCACTGTGTAGACCAACTTTGAAGTCGATATTCCACTAGACAAAATGCCTTGCATTTAACCAATGTCTTGTAGACACGCTATGTGTATTTCTAAATTAGAAATGATCATGGACAGTATTTGTATATTCTAGGGCAAATGGTCATCTTAGAAAAAAGCCAAAATACTTAGAAGCCAAATCTTAGAAAAAAGCCAGTATTTTGGCTTTTTTTCCTCATTTCCTTTGTAATTTTAATTTGCAATTTTTTAAAGTCAAATATTTTCAAATATATTTGCTTTAGTAAAGATTCAGATAAGTAAGGAAATAATAAGTAAAGAAAATTTTATTTTTGAATAGATTTACATTTGAACAATTGGAGTTTATTCCAAACCATCTGGAATAAATCATATTCCAAGCCTGTTTTTGCAACTAATTAGTTGTTTCAATTTTTCGTTTTGTTTTTTAGGAAGGAAATGAAGCTACTGTCAGATCATTAAACATAGTTAGCTATTGGAAGCAACTGTGTCTCTAAAGAAACACCATGTTAGGATTGGGGTGAGGTAGGTGAACAGAGGTGAGAGGGACCAAAGGAGATTAGCCCATAGAAGAAAGTGTGCTAAAGACCTTTGGTAGAAGATTATTTAAGGTAGAAGTCATTCTAATCCAGATCAGAGAAGCAGGGAGAAAGTATACATTTGCAAATGTGGCCTACACCAGTCTTAAAAGGCAAGGACATTTCTTGCTTCCCTTTTTGGAAAATGTCAGGAATTCATGGCAATTCAGTTTTCAGTTTTGCACTTGGAAACTTAATTTTGTCTTTCCCAAAGGTCTGTATAAAGAACCCATTTTTTGCCAAGGGCCAAACAGGAGCGTGGGATCAATGAAAGAAGTGGTAAAAAGCTACTTCATTTCCTTCCCTTGGAGAAATATAAAATGCTTATTCACTAAACATGAAACCAAATTATCTATTATTCACCACAAACCTTTTCTGGAACAAAGTGAGGCATAAATTATTTATTTTGCATTGTAAAATAAAGTGGTAAAAGGAGGAAGGAGAGAGGAAGGCACTTTAGAGTGAATCAGAATGGGGGAGAAATGCAGGAGACAAGCAAAGAGATAAAGATAGACACAGGGTGGGGAGGGGAGAGAGAGATTGATTTAGAGCAGAGAGAGAGAGAGAGAGAGAGATTGATTTAGAGCAAGAATAAGTCAGGAGGACCGGGCAAAGGAAAACATCTGGATTATTTATAAGTAAAAAGTTTATGTTCCCTGCAATAATTTGGCCTATTGTTAATCTGGGACTACCATCAGTGTTAACATATCTTAAAATTTCCCATTGAAATTCTTGATTTTATTTGTCGTGTAACAAGTATTCATTGAGGATTTACTACTTGCATGGCAATGTGATAGGGTTATGGGAAATAATTATCATAATATTTGTCAGCACGTGCTATGTGCCAGCCATTAG
>CAUYPO010086820.1:0-11330 GCA_963574435.1 Cheirogaleus major
TGCTCAAATGCTTCAAATTTGTGTGTGTGTCCTGAGATAAGAATGTCCACATCAAACTGCCTCTGCAACAGGGCTAAGCTGGCCATATCTCCCCATGGAATAACTTGATGTCCATGGATCAAACCAATTTTGAACTGTCCAGGAGTCACAACTTTCTGTTCTGGATAATTCAGATTCTCATCAAAGTCTCCTCTCACAATACGAACATCACCAGCCAGAGTCTTCAGATAGTCGTAACTCTCTTTGGTGCAAAGGTTTCCTGTGCAGAGAATGTGCTGAATCTTTCCTGGTACCAGAAGTTTTTTGAATTTAGCTGGCAAACTGTTGCACCGGTGTGGAATGTGCAGATCTCCTAATACCAACACCAGCTGGATATAGAACAATCTTCATTTTAGAGGGGGATCCCTTCACATATGGATTGAAGTATATAGTTAACGTGAGAAGCATCCTGTCACCGGGCTCCGCTCGGCCACCACAACCCCCGCTGCCCTCTTCCTCAGGCTCCTCGGTATGTAATATTTTAAGAATTTTACTTCCCAGAGATATCATAATGATTAAATGATATAAACTTTTTTGTGTAGCATCTAACATATTAATGTTACTGGAAAGAAGCATTCAAAGAGTAAGGGTCTCCTCCTTTCTTTCTTTAGCAATATGTAGAAAATCTTCAGAGAATTACAGCTTATCTATATCCTTGAAATTATGATAAAAAGTTTGGAAAAATAAACAGAATTTTTTTCGGAATGAATTTTGAACATAACTATTATTCTAAAATCACGTTACATAACACTCCTTTACATACATTACATAACACGAACAATCAGCACAGAAGGGGGGATTCTCTTCCACTGAGGGAAATATGAGGATGAGAAACAAATAGTTTTAGATAATGAGACCTAAGACTTTCCGCAACATTTTATAATTAAAAATTTCTTGGATTTTCTAACAAGTCTTTGAAGAATAATATATGATAAAAAGTCTCTTAGGGCTTTCAGTAAAAATTGATTTTTCTATGTTCAGGTACAAATATGGAACTTCTACTAACAGGAAAAGTGGGAAAAAATTCTCGGACTGAATTTTTCTCCACAGAAATAAAAGAACATTTGACTCAATGATGGAATGTAATTTCAATAGCAGATCCCACTAGTTCCTCTACTGGAAACATGAATTTATAAATTTTACATAACTAAGATGCTGTTTGAATAAGCTTGAGCTGTTTTCTTGTGCTAATTTACTGTCAACATTTCCCGTTGTCTTTGCAGCATCACCTTGCATTCCACCACCTGTTTCATTATCCACATGGCTCATGTAAGCATTTCGAAAGTCTCTCAGGCTCTGATGAAACCGAAAAGCTCTCTGGTCTCTGAAAGTCCATAGACATTATTGGTAACTTTCTGATACACAACCAACATAAACTGCTTATTTGCCAATCACTTCCTAATATAATGCTGTCATAAATATATTACTAATATTACTAAATGCTAAGTATTATTATGTGATTATGATTACCACTGTCATAATTCCATTACTGAGAAAGATAGACATTCCTTTATTCAATTTAGAAAAGTCAAGTTGTATTCAAGAGGCCAGTGTCAACAGTGTGGTGAATATAGTAAATAATAATGTGTTGTACATTCAAATCGGGCAAGAGAGTAAATTTCAAATGTCCTTACCACAAAAATGATAAGTATTTGAGGCGATGGATGTGCTAATTACCTTGATTTAATTATTCTATATGTAATCATAAATCATAGCATCACTTTGTACCCCATCAATATCTAATCGCAATTTGTCAATTTATAATTTAAAAGGAAATTATGTTTAAAAGATGATAAAAAATTTAGAAGCTGTTCTGCTCATGAAACAAACCCAGATCTTATTTCTAAAATATGAAGTGAAAATATAGTTAAAGTGTATAACTACCCTACTATATATCATTTATTAACAGTATTTAATTCAAATTATTTTATCCACCTATCTTCTAAATTCCACAACTTTTTAATCTATCCGTTGTGGCCAGTATGAGACCAGCAAACACCAGTTAGATGTTTATTTAAACCTTATCCTTTTGTCAGATACAATCCCTGGATCAATTTGTGTTGATTATTAGAAATAAGGATTATAAAGTCTATTCCCTTATATCAAATATATACAGAAATGTTAGATCCTATTTTACTAGAAAGTTTGATTACAAAATAGTGGGAAATTGGCCTTAAAAATTCTAAAGTGCATGTGTCTGTCCAAGGTGTTTATTTGGAGGTTGCCTTCTCATCTCAGGCTTACTGACATGGTTCACGGCGATGCCTTTAATGAGAATACTCTCGCTTGAGATTTTTGTTTTTAGACCACAAAAGAAAATCTTATTTAGTAAGTTTTTTTTTCCCTAAAAATATTGTAAAAATAGGTTTAAACAGACCACAGTTTAGGGTATATATCCCCTTGGATTATTTTTAAAACTTCCTTATTATTCAATCCAGGCCTTCTACTTGGCTCCTAAACACCACAGCCAGAGGGATTTAAGCAACTTGTCTGGTCATACAATTCATGTATTCAAAATGCTTCAAAGAAATAGTAGACATATGATTATGAATCTCCTGGTTAATAGTCACAGAAGACATCTCTGTCATTTGCTATAAAGTGAATACCTATATCTTAGACATGCTCTTAGATTCTACAAAAAGCCTACATTTTAGGAAGGCCCATCCCAAATCTCACTCTCTAAACTTGGTAAAAATATATTTAATTATATCTGATTCTATTACTATTAGGACAAAAGTAAGAAACTTACTTTACTTAAATAACATATTTGTTTATTTCAGGTCTTCTTCTCCAACAGACTATACATTTGTAGCTATCACAAAACAGATTTATTAACTTTTGGAGAAATCGTATAACCTAGGATGATGCCTGGATCAAAGTAAAAGTAAAAAAAAATACGATGGCTATTATCAAAAAGAAAATAACAAATGGTAGCAATAATATGGAGAAAGGAGAATGCTCATATGCTTTTGGTGGAAATGTAAATTAGTACAGCCACTGTGGAAGACAATATGGAGGATCCTCAACAAACTAAAAATACAACTACTATATGATCCAGCAGTCCCAATGATGGATATATATCTAAAAGAAAGGAAATAAGCATATCAAAGAGATACTGCACTCCCATGTTTATTACCGCACTATTCACAATAGCCAAGATATGGAATCAACCTAAGTGTCCATCAACAGGTGAGTGGATCAAAAGAATGTGGTACATATTCACAATGATATATTTTTCAGCTAAAAAAAGAATGAAATCCTGTCATTTTGAGCAACATTGATGGAACTGAGAACATTATGTGAAGTGAAATAAGCCAGGCTCAGAAAGACAAATATTGTATATTCTCACTCATACGTGAGAGCTAAAAAAATTGATCTGATGAAGGTAGTGAATAGAACGGTGGTTACCAGAGGCTGGGAAGGCTAGTGAGGAGAAGGAGATACAGAGGGTTAGTTAATGGGTACAAAAATACAGTTAGATAAAGGAATAAGATCTAGTAAGATCTAATTAATGTTCAGTAGCACAATAGGGCAACTGTAGTTAACGACGATTTATTGTATATTTCAAAATAGCTAGAAGAGAAGATTTAGAACATTCTCAACACAAAGTAATTATAAATGTATTAGGTGATGGATATCTTAGTTACCCAGATTTTATCATTACACATTGTATGCTTGTACAAAAATATCACATGTACACCATAAATATGTACAAGTATTATATTGCTATAAAATTAAAAATAAATTAAAATAAAATAAAAAGAATAGAATATATTATTTTATTCTTCTAAAAATGGCTTGCAGATACATCTACAAACATTTTTGCGATTTCAAAATGTAAAGCCACCTTCCAAAAAATGAAGATTAAATTCATTTTAAAATTGTCCTGCAGAAATTAAAAATCATTCCAAATCTATACTATCAAAGGTGAGAGGGGGAGGAGGGGATGGGTATATACAAACATAATGAGTGAGATGTGCAATGTTTGTGGGATGGTCACACTTGAAGCTCTGACTCGAGGGGGGAGGGGGGCGTGGGCAATATACATAACCTTAACATTTGTACCCCCATAATATGCTGAAATAAAAATAAAAGATGTTTCATCATTAATGTTTTGAAAGAAAATGTCAGGACTGAAACTCTTGTCTAGTTCCCCAAACTAATTGCATTGTTTTTCATTTCTTATTTTGCCCAGGTTTATTGAGGTATAATTAACAAATACAGATTAAATATATTTAATTTGTACAGTGTAATGTTTTTATAGATGGATACATTGTGAAATTATTACTATTATACAATCAGGCTAAATAACATAACCATTAAATCACAGTTACTTCTTTTTGTGACTTTTTAAGATTTACTTTGTTAGAAAATTTCAAGTATACAACATAGTATTATTAACTAAGTAATTCTATTGTACATTATCTCTTCAGAACTTATTCATTCTGCATAACTAAAACTTTGTACCCTTTGACCAACATCTCCCATTTCACTTACCACCCGGCTAATTTTAAAAGAACATGTTCATTTCCATGGAACATTTTGTAGCTTTAGTTTGTCGTTTCTCAGTCAAACATTTTCTATAATTCTGAAGACTTTAAGAAAACCAATTATTTAATATTTGAAAAGCCTCTGTAATGATAATTTTTCCTATAGTGTCAAATATTTACAAAAAGATAACATCTTGAAGTATTAATCATTGTACCTTATAATTCTTATTGATATATGATTTTTTCTTATGCTGTTATTTTCAATTGTAGCTGAATGCTGAACCTACCCAGGAAGTTTTTTAAAAATTACTTATTCTTAGGCCACATGCCAGAGCAATTAAATATGATTCATGGGTTGGTGACTGGATATTAGTAATATTAAAATTCTAGGTGGTTCCAATATAGAGTCATGACTGAGAGTGACTATTTTAGTCATTCTGAAGTATCCGTATTTCTTTGGGGAAATTTAGGTTTGTTATAAAAGATCTGCAAGAATACAACAGAAATAATAAAACCAAACTTTTGATTTCCAAGATCTGTCTGTGCAGAGAGAAGAAAGGCCTCAAAATAATCAAAGTGGAAGACCCTGAGGGAATCAGGGCAATGGTTTATATTGCTACAATTTGGAAGATGTCAGGGGGAGATCAGATTATGTCACTCTCCCCAGGCTCACTTAGGATGAAATGTCAGAAAGGAGAGGGACATGACATTACAGCAGATCTGAGAAGTCTGAGACAAGGGGATCATACTCGTGGACGAGGGAAGAGAATTTGCACCTGGAAAGGCCCAGAACCATGTATGACCGATACCAGAGACGAATGTGGAGGTTGAATCAAAGCCTGCAAACCTGTAGCTGATCAAGTGAGCATTTTCTGTCAGCAGAGCTGAGGAGCCCTCTAGCTGAGCTTACTTCCTGGTTGGTCTTTGCTGAGTGTCCTCCATCTACAGCTATCTATATGCTATCTTTGGGTGAACAGGAAACAATGATGTCATTCTGGGCAATAAATCTTCAGGGTATCCCAAGCTCAAGTTCTGCTTTTCTTAACTTCAGGGCATGCATAATGGCCTCAAACAAAAAAATGGCAACCCTTTATACAATGTACACATGTATCACACCATTACACGGTACCACATAAGTATGTATAATTATTATATGCCAATTAAAAATAACATAAGGCTTTAAGAAATGGCCCCTTATTATTAGAGAGTCATAGCTTATTGGAAGGGAACATGCAAAACACCTGCTCCTGGATAATAGATGGAGGTGGCAAAGCTCTCCCTTGTTACATAACCGTGCATAAATTGACACTATTTTACTAATCAAGTGATTCTATTATCTGATATAGCCTCATATCATGGAAAGATTCCATCTATTTTTTTAAAGATTTGAATAATGAAAGAATATATTATGGAAATGTGTTTTACATAAACAAAATTTAAGTCAATTGATCCTTTAAGGTTTGGGGTGAGAGAAATAAGAACAGAAGGCTACCCTCCTTTCTTTACTCCCTCTCTTCATCTCTCCCTTAAATATTTCCTTCCTTTCTTCTTTTCTTCCTCTTTCCTTCCCTCCTTTCCTTTCATCCTTCCTTTCTTCCCTCCTTCCAATTTCCTTTAATGATTTCATATTATGACTTAATAATGAGCAGAGTCTAAATATGAATTTCTAAGATACAAATCTTTTAGAGGGACACTATATGATGTTCATTGCCTCTCAGTATTTTCAATTTTGAAAAGCAATGCGTATTGTAAATTTTTAGTTTATAAAATAACACCATTATAGCCATGTTATCTCAATGTTATAATTTATTTAACAGACCATATTACAAAGCAGGTATTCAAAATTTACAAATAGATGCTTCTAAACACGGAAAAAGGCATGCAAATATCAGAAGTAAAATTTTCTTCATCTGCCCCTTAATGAGATTCACCATTTACTCAGGCATTTAATTCTCAAGAAAAAGCTTGTTGATTTTATAGCTAGAAGGATTAATTTCAGATCATTATTCTCTACTGACCAAAAATTTCAATTATATAAGTTCTTTTGGATCTATAAAAACTCTCTGGAATCGTACTTCTCTCTGGCTCCATTTTTATCCTTTTATCCCAGCAGATGACAGGTAATTACTAAAATAGATAACTTCTATAAAGATCACAATATGCTCTTCAATTTACAATGCAGTTACAAATTGTCCCTTCCACCTTCAGGTCCTACAGGAGATTCAACTTATTTACTTAGGCATTTATTTACTAGCTACTTAGAAAACATAATTACATACTGGTATTATTAAACCTTATATACACCATACAAGGCATCCAAGGTCTGAATTTTATTACCTATAATTGCCTCAATATTTGCCATATAACCTAAAAATTCAGTCTTTATTTACCTGTAAATAACAGAGAGGGGAGTAGGTTAAAACATAATTTTTATATCTACAGTTGATCCACCAAATAGTCTACATCCTTTTACTTAACCTGAAACTTGTATTTATCTGTAAGAGACAATTGTATTGGTTCCACAAATCATTTGCTATAGAAATAATTTCATTACTAGGCTTCAAATTTCTTTATTAATAGAGTTGGAAAACAAATGATATAACAGCTTAAATAATAGCTAAATAGTTGGTTCTAATATATACATTTTCTCACATATTAAATTTCTTAAAATTAACACTTACCTACAGTCAATATAAGAAAGACTTTTACCATCTCCATTCAGGTATTTAATTGTTTCGTTCCTTATGTATGATCAAACTTAACTCACCTTTGAAGTGCAACAGTAGTATTTCTCTTCAAGAAAAGTTTTCACATATTAATAGTTGATCCTGCCTTCCCAATACAGAAGCTAGTAGTCATTACCTCACATTTTTTGCAGCTGGAGTGCAGGCATGTAACCCAGGCTTCCTCAGTCAGAAATATCTATACTTTATAATTTTGGAGTTGAGCGGTATGACGAAGCAGCTCTATGAGGAAGCAAGCATGCACAGTGCTGATCATTTTTCATACACAAAGGTTAACATATCTGTCTTTGCAGCAGGAGCAATAACAGAGTTTGAGTCTAGTCTCCCCCATCAATGCTGTATGTGTCTTCTCCCTGGTGTGTAAAGCCTAAAAGAAGTGGACATTTGACTAGATGCATTCCATTTCTGTAGCTCTCATAATTATGTTTCATCAGACCTGGTTTTAAGGATCTCCTGAGAGTCTGTTTCTTATCTAGTGTTCTTTTACAAATTTCCTTTTCACTTAAAATATGTAGGAAACCAGAACCTTGAATAACATACTTCTTATAAGATTGTCATTTCATTTATGTTATTTGAACTCCATGTAATTAAATTTAGGTCTCTGATCGTTACTTTAAAAAATCTTAAAAATGATTACACCATGTAACATTATAGAACACTTACAAGACTGCATGTCATATGGCATACAATGTAATAATTGGCAATGTAATTGCAAATAATTCAGAATACTCAAAGAATTTCCTAAGGCAAAGAGGTGGTTTTGTGAGCAATTTATGGGTTGACTGTCATTCAAGTGCTGAATATCTGTCTGTCATAGCTGCTGGCTCCTTTGCAAAAGAAATTGTTAAATGTCTAGGAACATTTAATTCAACTAGCAAAAAATAAAAATAAAAATAAATCTAGTCAAAGGGTAATTGTAAATTATACTCTGGTATTCTTCAATATGCCTTGCATTTTCCCAGGTACAAACCATAAAATCTAATATGAAGAAGAAATCAAGATATTTCTAAAACTTTAAATATGTACAAGGTATAGATAGGAAAGGTTTTGCAATTTTATGGGTTACAAATGAAATTGCTGCAAGACACAGAATGTGGTTTAGGAGAAATACACATGGAAGACCTAAATCAAGAGAGAGACAAAAACAAAGTTACAAAAGTAATTTGAAGCCTCTTGATTTTACAGCCAGAGCAAATGTTAAACACAGTCCAGCTCCTGGCCAGGTTAACATAAAACTTCACACTAAGGGTCTATTTGTCTCAGTTCTTGTTACCCGATATAAGACATTTAGGTTTCAAGAAAAACTTACAATGTATGTCATAAAGCAAGTCACAACATGGTGTGAAGAGGAAAAGCAATAATTAGAACAAGACACAGAAATTGGAAATTTTAAACAGAAAATTTAAAATATCCATAATTAATATGGTAAAGGTTCTAATGAAGAAATTAGACACCATGCTTAAAGAATTGATGGGTAATGAAAGTTGAAAACTGGAAACTCTAAGAAGAAATTTTAACAAGTGTGAGAAATCCAAAACATTGTAAAAGAAATGAAGAATGCCTTTGATGGGTATTTTTAGTAAGAAAAAAGAGAAAAGATACCAATATCAGAAATGAAGTGAAATTAAATAGGAGTCATCACAACAGATCCCATGGTTGTAAAAGATAATAAATAATGCCTTGAATAAACCCTATGCTAACAAATTTGATAACTTAGAAGGAATGAACCAATTCCTTGAAAAGCACAAACTACCAAAACTCACACGAGAAGAAACTGATCATCTGAATAAGCCTATATATATTAGAAAAATTGAATCCATAATCAATAACTTTCCAAAATAATTTTTTTCTAGAATGAAATCTAGATATTAAGAAGTTTATGTATAAAATCTCAGGAAACCTTGTGAGGAAATAAAAGACAATTAGGTATTTCTATGTATGGATATGGCAGCATATATATATACAGATATTTTAGATTTTCTGAGTGTGATTTTTGTTGAGTTATAGTTTAAAAACATAATATTTTTATTAACTTTGAAAAAGCATTTTTTCAGTTTGGCCATTTGATTACTAATCAAAGGGTGGATTGAGTTATGCTATATATATGCTAAAATTTTCATAAGGAAAAATGAGAGTTTATAGAAAATCAGAATATTTTCAGAGTAAAGATCTGTGAGTTCTCAGTGTTTTAGATTTCTATTGCTATAATAACAAAATACAAATCGCCACAAACTCTATTAGTGTTAAAACAACACAAATATGTACCTTACAGTTCTGGAGGCCCTAAGTCCAACATCATCTCACTGGGCTAAAATCAAGAAGCCAATATACTACATTTCTTTCTGGAGACTCTAGAGAGAAATTCATTTTCATGTTCACTCAGGCATTGTCCCAACTCAGTTCTGTGTGATTGTCTTGAGATCTCCTCTGTGCTGCCATCTCTCTTGCCTTTTCTTCAACTGTCACATCTCTCTGACCCTGTCATTTGTAATCCATGTGACTACTTTAGAACCACCTGGGCAATCTAGGATACTCTGTTTGAAGTCAATTTATTAGCAACATTAACTCCATCTACAACCATAATTCCCTGTCATATGATGTTAACATATTCACAGGCTTAACATTAGGAATTAAAATGTTGACATCTTTGGGGAGCCACTATTCTATCTACCACGCTAAGCTTTCTGATGAAATATTAGAGGCCCTTATTTCACCCTTCACAGACACTATTTTTGATTGGGAAACTTAAGATAATGATCACAAGGCAATATAAACTCATGTTTGAAAATAGACTCAAACGTAGCAGCCTTTGGAATTGATGGTGCCTACTTCATGAAAGATTTCTGCTGTCTTCTCATTTAACTTATTACCTCCTTTATGATTTATTGAAAGAATTGGCTTAATGGGGTACAAAACAGGAAACAATTTAACTGTTTCCTACCCCAGCTTTTAGGTGAGTCATTTTCAAACTCTTGTCCCTAAGTCTGGATAATGCATGCAGCAGAACAAAAAATCATATTCAAGCATTAACAATTTTATTTGTAAGTATTATAATGCCTTGCCTATTTCAAGCAAATTTTGAATTTGTAATCTTATTGATGTCAAAGTTTATCTCTGGTTCGGAGATACATAATTAATGTTTTGTGCTAAGCTTTGAGATTCAGTGCTTAATCACTAATGATATATAAGTGATGTTTCCTAATTGGTACTGAATATAGAACTTATGTAAGATATGCCTGATGTCTATAACAAGCTAAATGCTATAAATCTATTTAGTGCTATTACATTTAGCATATCAACCATGGCAATCAAGTGTAATGATTATAGCACTGGACCCACAATCTGGGTCTTTCTTCCTAGTTCTGTGTCCATGGGCAACTCTTAAGTATTTCTATGCCTCAATTTTCTTAACTGTTAAATAAGGTAATGATATAAACCAAGCCAAAGTGTTGTTGGAAGTATTGTTGAAGTAACACATGCAAAGGCATAGAAAAGTGAATAGAATATAATACACAATAATTGACTATTAGATCTTTGGTTTTATTTTGTTTGCTTGTTTTTTAAATATATATTCACTGAAGTTTCCTTTTTCTTTTCTTTTTTATTTCAGCAAATTATGGGGGTACAAATGTTAAGGTTACGTATATTGCCCTTGCCCCCCCTTCGAGTCAGAGCTTCAAGCATGACCATCCCCCAGACAGTGCACCTTGCACTCATTATGTATGTATACACCCCTCCCCTCCTGCCCCTTCCCACCTGCCCAACACCCAATAAATGCAATTCTTATGTGTTCACTTAGGTGTTGATCAGTTAATACCAATTTGATGGTGAGTACATGTGGTGCTTGTTTTTCCATTCTTGGGATACTTCACTTAGTAGAATGGGTTCCAGCTCTATCCAGGATAATACAAGAGGTGCTATATCACCGTTGTTTCTTAAAGCTGAATAGTACCCCATGGTATACATATACCACATTTTATTAATCCATTCATGTATTGATGGGCACTTCACTTCGGTTGTTTCCACAACTTTGCGAACTTTGTGAACTTTGTGAACT
>CAUYPO010086821.1:0-48034 GCA_963574435.1 Cheirogaleus major
CCCCAGACCCTGACCACCTTCACTCTGGCATTCACCCTCTGGAGTCTCTTCTCAGCTCACATTGTCCTGTGTCCACGCCAAGACCTTAGTCCCTGTGATGGTTTGTCCCAGTGATGAGGAAAACCGTCGGGCGCTGAGACGTGGCCCCTCGCTGCCTTCCCACCACTCCACATCCCCGCGGGCCGGTGCTCTGTGGAGTCCGCTGGAGGCAGCGGCTGGCGGGTGTGCAGGTGCGCGCTGCTGGGGCCAGGCCTTGTCGAGTCCGGACCCGCGCTTGATGCTCAGCCGCCTGCTCCTGTCCTCCGCCCCGCTGCTTGCGCGATCCTGATTGAGTACTTTTTGAATCCCACTGTTCCCGATTGGATGTTAAAGCTTGTTCCTGATTGGATATTATAGCTTGTTGCTGATTGGATATTGAAGCTTGTTGCTCATTGGACGCTTTTTGAGTCCTACCAAAGGTATAAAAGGTGGAGGAGACCGGGGAAGGGGGGTCAGAAGATCAGAAGTCAATGGAGCATGCTGACGGAATAAAGGCTGTTCTCCACTCTCCCCGTGCGGCTCGATTATTTCCCTGGTCAAGAGCTGTCGCAAGAGCTTTTAACACTTGCCGGAACAGTGTATAAACGTGTGGTTTTCAGTTAATGACGCTGATGTTTCCCCCAATGACAGCATGAATAGGCTGAACACCCTGCCTCGAGGATTCGGGTCCCTGCCAGCTCTGGAGGTTCTCGACTTGACCTACAACAACCTAAGTGAAAATTCTCTTCCCGGGAACTTCTTCTACCTTAGTAAGAAACTTTTAATTCTATAAATCTCCTGACCATGGTACTTGGCGTTCTAAGAGTGAAATTTATTTGCCAGGGCCTGCACTCCAGGAGAAATTATTGGACGTATATATTTTTTTCTTCACAGATTCCCTTTTGAATATTTCTTCGTAGCTCAGCAGTTTGTATATTTGATATATAGTTATGTGACACCGTTGGGCTCAGGTAGACTTAATGTCATATTAACTTTCTGAGAGAGATCATGTACCTAAATGAGATCAAGTCGCACATTATGCTAAAAGACTTGACTTTCTCAAGAGCATGCCAGAAAGAGAAGAAAAAAAAGGTGTTCTCCCATGTTGCTGCTAATTCTTTGTAGGCTATTTGCCCAACATATTCCAATCAATTATTTATAAAAATATTCATTAATAAACCACTAACAGAATTTTTAAACTTCCCAGCCAGGATTCTTGTTTTAAGCCTTTAAAATAGTCCTCTTATTAATATATTTGTCCACGACACAGTCAAACATTAAGGAATTGTTAGCCACAGGTGAACACGCTTTATGGTTTTATATGCAAACAAATTTCTTGCTACAGGTACTCCTAAAAATTAGGGAAAAAAAATGATTTTCTGGAAATCATTAATAAATAAAACTCATGAAATATTGAGGAAAAGGTTTGCCTCCATGAAATGCATATTCTGCTTCTCCAAATGCTGACATAAATGGCATGCAGAGAATGTGAATTTTCTGAGCTGGTTTATGAAATTTCATTTTTTTGACCTATGTACACTGTATCTCAGACTTTCTCAGGCACTTGAAACCAACTGTAAAATATTTTCCTGGGCCATGGAGGAGATTGTACTTGTTCCGTTATAGTAACATACAGTTCTTTCCAATATTAAAACATTAGACTGTAATTAAATACCTGTAAACAAATTAAAACATGTGTCTAATTATGTTCCTCCTTTTTGATTGAGGATAAAAAGATGCTTTAGGATTTTAACCTTCAGTGGTTTGGGATCAGGTTGTCATTGTGTAATACCGTGAATAAATTTCAGATTACTGATATGCTTACATTAGGGTTTACTCTGTTAATTCCATGTCATTATTTTAGCTACTTTGTCCTCATTTATTTTTGTCCTTGAGGCTACAGAAACAAGTAATAATTAGTCCAATTGTAGAACCAATGAACTGTGGTTAAAGCTTCCATCCCCAGAAAACCTTTCATTTATTTTCAACATAGCTCTATTTACATAAGAAAAGTTCGATTTTTCACATAGTTCTATTTGCATGAAAGAGCCTTTTTTGCTCTAGATATCAACGTAAGTGGCACAGTGGTTTGCTTTGTTTTACTTTGAATGCAAATGGAGTAATAAATGCGAATCGGAAGTAATAGAGAAAAATAGCTGTCTTTTCTGAAAATGCCTTGAAACTCTGTGCCAAAAACTACTGGTGCTCACGGCTGCTAATTGTGTCAGTCCTCTTGGATATAGATGTTTTCCTGGCCACACCAGCCACACAATAAGCTGGTAGATCTGAGTTTGACCCGCATGTTGTTATTGGGAGTCCTAGGTATATCATGGGCTCTCCACCACGCTGGGGTCATTAATCAAAGCTGACTCCCTGGTATTGATCAGCCCTCAAATGGTTGGGTTCCAAGCCACCCTGTTTATATATTGCTGTTTAATTTGCAGCCACCCTGCGTGCACTCTATCTAAGTGACAACGATTTTGAAATCCTGCCGCCAGATATTGGGAAGCTCACAAAGTTGCAGATAGTAAGTAATTTATCTAAATTCTTAGAAAATCAATTCACTTCTCCAGCCCTTGTAGGAGTAGAATCAAGTCAATTTGAGCAGGAGTGAGGTTTGTTTTGCAGGAATAAACCACTACTCCTGATAGTGTTTCTTGTTTATCCGCAGACACCTGTAAATAAATGGGAAGGATTGAGCGTGAGAAGAAAAGAGGGCGGCGGAATAGAATGAGAGTTGCCGGGCAGCACCTTTTGCTGTGAAATTGTTTTTGACAACGCCTTGTTTTTTCTTATATGTAGCTCAGCCTCAGGGATAATGACCTGATCTCGCTGCCTAAGGAAATCGGAGAGCTTACTCAGCTTAAGGAACTCCACATTCAGGGGAACCGCCTGACTGTTCTGCCCCCAGAACTAGGTAAGGTTGCTGAAGAATGAACTGAGGTCTGGGTCTAATTAATACTAATTATCCTAACGTGGCAATGCTGAGCAATCTCTCTCCTCTTCTTGGCAAAGACTTTCCACCTAGGCACCCAATTCTGATCACTTTATGACCGTTTGTCATTGATCAGAGTTCAGCTGTTACCTTTTTGACCTTCCCTCCTGCTGTGTTGTGCATGTGTCGTGTCCAGTGTCTCAGGAACTACAGGTGACAGGTGACTCAGTTTCTTGGCATGACGTAGTAGAAAGAGCATGGGATTGGTAGTAAAAGGCTCAGCCGTGGCTCCTCATTTACTAGCTGCGTAAGCTTTCTGGGTCCTGGTTGGGTTGTGAATGACTATTATCAAAGCATCACTCTTATTTTTAAAAATTCCTTAACTATCAATTAATTAATTAATTTTTGCCCTTAGAAACTTTTAGCAAATCGTTAAAGTATTTGTTACAGCTGCTTGAAAATACCTTTGCCGGTGGTGAATGTTGGTTCTCTTCTGATCCCATCGCCAGGGGGAATTGTTGAATGTGTTGTTGCTGGGAATTCCATGGTCCTACTCCTGGTGGCCGAATCCCAGTTCTCTGCCTGGTCATTCCCACCCCCCAGGGTGGGCTGATGGGCCCTCCCTCATAAGTCACCTCCAAACCTGCGATTCTGTTCCTGTTTTGCCTGCTGCGAAATTTCATGAGCAGTCACTTCTCTTTTTCTCGTGCAGACTTTCTGTGTCCTGTGATTTCTTCCATCCTTTGAACTGGGTGGTTTTCTCCACTGCGATTTTTTTGCTTTTCTGCTTCCAAATACTGTAATTAAAAAAAAAAAAAAAACACATTGAACCCACAGTTCCTTAAACAAGTCTGGTAGTTCTAAAGAGGCCAGTTATTATAAATTAGAATGCAAGCACCACCAGGACGGAGGCGCTTTTCTGTTCCCTGCTAAGTCCCCATGCTCACGCGTGCCAGGCACGTGGTAGGTGCGCAAAGAACGTGTATTGGATGAATTAACGAAATGAAAGCTTTGGAGAGTGAGATGTTACACAGAGTGGGACTCGTGGCCAATGTTACCTGTAGGAAAACACGGATATGGAACTAATCCTATCAGCGCAGAGAGTCTGTCAGGCAGCACTAATCCCAAGAAGCACTTGCATGATTTCATGCAGCGAATGTAAAACTTGCACCTCCACTTTTCCCATTTCCTTTAGCTCCTTTGTTGGTGTTAAAATGTTAAAGGGGAGGGGGGTATGGGAGTTGGTTATTTGATGACTTTTAAGGACTGAGGAGTAACTCAGCACCTTTTCTTCACTGAGCCACAAGTACTTTCCTTTTGCTTTGGGAGCAGGGTACAGGATCAAGAAAAGCTTTTTGCAAAAATTTTTAAGGCAAAAAAATTCTTGTCAAAGGAAAGATCTTGTATGGTGGTTGTTAACTGTGAGTGTTAGCATTAGTAATTCTTGGGGGGCTTTTGCAGAATATAAACACCACGCCCTCCCCAACCTACTGAGTCAAGATCTCCATGGGCGAGATGAGTTCTTGTGTAATTTGATAAAACCCACTTAATACTTCTGACATGCACCCTTGGTTAGTAGAAATGAGAAAATAAAAGTATATTTTGTTGTTTTATGTCATTTCTTAAGCAATGAGGCAATGTAGGATATTATATTGAACAATTATTTTAACAGATAGCAATGTGTTACAAAAATACCTAGTGAACCTAGGCATGCCTATGCATATATTTTAAAATCTTACTCATTTCAGTATCCTATTTGAATACTGCATATAGTCATACTTGTCTGACATTTCTCTTAACTCTCCGATAACAAATTTTATATATATGTATTTTATTCAGGGGTAGAATTGAGGGAAAAGGCTTTAAATGGCTTGACTTTTGCTGGCAATACCTAGAAAAGCTTAGTCTTAATCTCTGCCTGGTGGCAGTTTTTTCTAATTGCAGGCGGACACTTAGTTGGAAATAAATGATAAAGTCTGAGAGTCTCTGTTACAAATCTAAATTCAGGATGAAAAGAAATGTATTATTTATCTTTGAACAGTGATTTTTTTTAATTAAGAATAATATAGTAATAGCTACTATAATAATATAGTAATAGCTATTGTAATAGCTAATATATATTAAAGCCTTGTGTGCAAGGTACTTTGATGAGTGCTTTTCCTGTAATATCACCTATAATTGTTCTAAGACTTGAAAGCAGACTTTTGAGAGATGAGGAAACTGAGGCTTACAGAGGGTTGGTGACATGACATGTCTTCGGGGACACAGCCAGCAAGTCACAGAGATGAGACTTGAACCTGACAGTTCTCCTCCAGGTCCACACTGCTGGTCACTCTGGGGTACTCCTCCCCCCTGTACACCAGTAAGAGGAATCCTAGACATGCGGTTTTCAAGTCTGAACACACCGGCCCACCCTCGCAGAATGGCAAGAGGACAGATGACACTAGATGGTCGGTAGCGTGGCAGGCTTTCCCGGTGCACGAGCAAGGCTAAGACAGCACTTTGCAGGTTGCAGCTGCAATGGCCTCTGCAAAACGAATCGTCATTCACCTGTTCCATTCCAAGCCAGGTGCATTGTCCCCGTGGTTCTTTCCTCCCAGTAAACACGCGCCACAATCGGAATGGCTTCTGTTCGTCTGTGTACCCAATTCCGAAGGCGACCATCTGGAGGCCGCTTCTGGCTGGCTGCTGAGCAGTGCCAGGGTCTGATGTACTCAAAGCTTATTATAACGGTCACCACAGCACCCACTGGCCGCAGGTTTGCTCCTTGGGTGCATTTTGAAATGTGAATGATGATCTCTCTGCTGTATATTTATGTTTTGCATATACGAATGTACAAGATACATGCTTTTGAGATCTCTGTGAAATTTCCTTTCATACTAAATCCAGAATTTATTAACTTGAAACCTTGTTGGTACAAGTGTTTCAGCCAGTCAGGGGACTCCAGATGAGGCCTGGCTTGTCAGATCTAAGAACACGGAGGGTCGCAGTAAGGGCCTGGTTGGAGTTTTAATACGTGATTGTAGTACTTTCCTGTTGTTGTATGTTCTTGAATAAATTACTGGTTCTCAAACAGCACTTGCTATCACAGCAGTCCCTGTACCTATAGAAAATGAGACGTAAGTTGGGTCTGTCACTCACCATTCCTTTATCCATTGATTCATTCAGATATTTATTAAGTTCCTACTTTAAGCCAGGTCTGGAGTCCAAGAACTTACTTTTCCAATAAAGTAGAATTTACTTCTTTATTATTTATTGAGCAACTGTTTATTGAGTCCCTGTGTCATGTATTTGCTAGGGATTATGACAAGAGGCACCCCTTGTGGAGCTGACCTCTTAGTGGCGATAAGAAGAAAAAAAAAGAATCAGTGAGAATGAGTGACAATGGGACGTTTAGAGGTCTAGGAGAAACTTAAGCCTGGAAGGGCGTGCCAGGCTCGGGGAGGGGTGATCACAGGACACGCCTTACTGGTCAGGTGATGCCTTTCAGTCACCTCACGGAGGGAGGGAGCTTTCCTGGCAGAGGAGACAGCACGTACAAAGGTCCTGGGGATGGGAACAGCAAGAGTCTTCACAAGAGGGAGGAAGGAGAGTCCTAGGTGGTAGACGAAGATGCGCTGAAAGAAGCAGGTGGCTGGAGTCACCATGGAAGGGGCCAGGATCCCAGGAATGCAGGCAGCCTCCAGAAACTGCAAAAGGCAAGGAAGTGGGGTTTTTCCCTAAAGCCTCCAGAAGGAACGCAGCCCTGCTAGCACTTTGATTTCAGCTCCGTAAGATCCAGTTTCAGACTTGGGAAATCCAGAACTATAAGCGCATAGATTTCTGTGGTTTTAAGCCACTGCTTGTGGTCATTGGTCACGGCAGCAACAAGAAACTGCTATAAATGGGGAAGACTTTGAAGGGTTTTGAGCTAAGGCGTCGCATGCCCTAACTTATTTTTCAAAGACACTCTTTGGCTGCTGTGTTGAGAATAGGCCGATGGGGTAGGGGGGACGGGTGGAAGCCAAGAGTCGAGGTGGGAGTAAGTGGTGGCTTCCTCCCAAGGGGAGTGGCGGGCAGATGCTGGAGCTGTTCTAAAGGCAAGGCTGTCAGGAGCTGGTGATGGTTTAGATGAGGGGGTGAAAGAGTCAGGTTGATGCTGAGGTTTTGGTCCTGAGTGGCTAAAAGGCCGGGGACAATTACACACAGAGTAGATCGGGAAGATGGGGGAGGAGAGGAGACAGTCATGAGCTGAGTTTTGAATATCCTAAGTTTGAGATGCCTTCTGGATGTCTAATTGAGAAGGCAAGGGGGTATTGGAACCTGGAGTTCAGAAGAGACGTCTGGGCTACGTAGATAATTGTGAGCGTTATCAGCGTAAGTTCAATGCCACAAATTGGATGAGACCTTTGGATGTGACTCCAGGGGGTGCAAGATTGAGCCATGAAGCACTTTGGCTCCTAGGCACTGAAGCCAGAGGATGGAGCATGTGTGTGGGTAGGGCTGGCTTCCAGGCCAGTGTCCGTGGCCACGTCAGGGGCTGTGTCAGCGTCCCCCTGGTTGGGACCACAGTGGCTCTGCATTGCTAGAGCTGTGTGGGATGCTTTGCTTCAGAGGAAAAGTGGTTCTCTATAGGGGGAGGGTTGAGGTCACCCTCTTTTTTCCTAACCTCTGCAGTTCTGCCGGTGAATGACAGTGTAATACACTGAATTGAAATCTCCTGAGCCTGCCTGAATTCAAAGGTCTGCTTTTGGCCAGCATTTTCAGGCAGCACCTAATCCCTCCTAAAAAGCAGCCATGTGACTTACTGTAGGTTCAGTCTCCTCCTTATCTTCTATTTCCTGGAAGAATTATTAATAACAATTAGTGGAGAAGATAAAAGGTCTGCATTGGTAGAAGAGGAAATAAAGGCAGATTTCTTGACTGATCTTAGACTAGGTAAAACAGCCCCAGGAAAAACATCAAGGTGATTTTGGAGCTGGCGGCCACACCTGGTGGCTACACCTGGCGGTTGTGAGCAGTATTAAGTTCCTCTTTTGCATTTCCTTGCTCTTAGATGAGACAGTCGTCTTGTGAGCTCAAGATTTGAACCATGTTTTTGCATGGTTCTCTTTCCTGAAGGTTCTACGGTTTCCATGATTGTTCTTAATGGAATCATTTCTGGTTTCTTGGCTTCTAGACATTGAAGGGACCCCCCCCCCTTCAGTATGTGTCATCCAAATAATTGCCCTTGGAGAAGAGAAGAAAATCCCATTGGTCAGCTAGGTGTGCAGCAGAGCTGAGTGTTTTGGACGTCAGAACTTTATCTGCACCAATCTAAACACACCTGGGGCTGCCTGGCTTAGTGTCCTGCTTTATGCACTGGTAATCGTTACTGTTTTTACTACAGGAACTGTGAGAAGCGTATGTATCCTTTCTAGCACCCTTGTGAAGTGTGGAAGCAAATGTCAGTCCCATTCAGAGAGTAAGTGATGTCATGAATTGAGAATTTCCTCCCAATTGTGTTCTCCAGGATGAACAGAATTAAGAAAGAGTAGCTAGACCAATCTAAGATCTTTTCTCGTGTATCTCTTAATCCTTTTCCTGTGGACAATGAGTAACTAAAGAAAAATCCTTTCTTTACTGAGGCGAGCAGGAAGGAAATCCAGTGTTCTTTGGCCAATTAAGTCACTGGTTCTAAGTGTCTTGTTTATCTTCTCTTGTGTTAACATCACTCTGTCAATTGCTTCCCAATTATTTTACCCAGAGGTTTAAAACATGTTTTTAATGCAAACAGTGGAGAAGAGAGGTTAATTGTTTGTCTCTTCATAACTAGGCTCGAGTTCAAATCTCACTGTTTCAGTTCCTTGTTCTGTGACTTTGGACAAGTTGTTTTACCTTCTGTGCCTCGTGTAAAATGAGGGTGAAAACAGCCCCCACCTTGTAGCCTCACTATGAGGATTAAAAGGATAATGCACATAAAGAATTTAGCCTTGTGTCAGGGATGAGCACAACTGCTCAGTAAATGTTAGGTAGACACACACACACGCATGCATGCGTGGTGCAGGAGGGGGGATTTTTGTACTGTTAAACCTTGACTATTTAGAGACCAGTTTTTCTGAAACCTGAGCTCTTCTGAACCAGTCTGAGTATGGAAGTCACCCCTACCCCACCCTTTTGACAGGGAAGAGGCAGTGAGTTGCTGAGAATCGAGAGAGAAAGAATGGCAGGGTAGATCCAGACGCCAGAGTCTCACCGCACACAGTGTGATGGGTTGCCGTAGCCTGTGGATAAAAGAAAAAAAGCTTTGCATCATCCTCGTGTGAAAACTGAGGCGCATAGGAAGTGTCAGAAGAGAAGAGCAAGGATAAAAAAAGCGGAGAGAAGAGACTGAAGCTCAGATGAGGGAGGCTGTAGGTGGCCAGTACTCAGGGTAGGCGAGAGATGCAACAGGAAGGTGTCGCTGCAGTCAACCCCTCCTACTAGTTTCGTAATAAAAGTCAAGTGATTTTCCACGTCTCTGCCCTTTTGTGAGTTTCATATGGAGGCTGAGAGCAGGTCACCTTGTTCTTCTACTTAGAAAGCTCTGTGGCTGGCTCTTTGGTTGGGCCATTGCTTGCTTGGTTGCTTCATTCATTCATTGATCCATTTCATTCACTTCTTTCTTTTTGACATCCTTTGTGTATTAACTTGTCCTCAATCAGTGTGGAATACTTTGTAGTACTCCCATGAACTGATTGGACTCACTTCTTCCTCCCATGTTAACATCTACCACTCTGCAAGTGGCAACACTGTTTTCCAATTGTTTCATTTCTCACTGTCTCATGTTACCTTCTGTGACAGTGCTCATTTCATTGTGATGATTTTTTTCCAGAGTGTAAAGTCTGTTCAGGAGTTGAGCGAGCTAGTTTAGCTATCATGTGAAATCTTTTTAATTCTTGCCTTGAGAAAGGATGTAATGCAGTTATTAACCATATGTAGAATAGTCAGATTCCAAAGATATAATAAGCAAGTTTCTTTTCTTTCTTTCTTTCTTTTGTTTCTCTCTGTCTAGGATCTCCTTCCTGGGTAATTACCTGCCCTAACCCGAGACAGCTTTATATTGTTATCAGAATCGGTCTTCTCTGCCTAAATCCTGTTACTATCAAAAGTAGAGCTGGCTTAATAGATAGAGCAGTAAGTGACAAGGACTTTGTGGAATTGTAAACTGTGCCACTTGTACATGTACAAAATTGAATTTGTCCGTTGATCACTAACAGTTTTGAGATTAATTTTAAGCTTGATAGAATTACATAAAAACCTTAGTGTTTATGTAGAATATCATAATTGACAGAATAGTCTCATGCGTTTAATCTCAGTTCTGTAATGTAGCCGAGGAGAACTCTCTGGCCTCTTTTTAAAGGTGGTGGAACCAGGGGTAAATGTGACTTGCCTAAATCTACATTATTGTCAAGACTTATTAAAAGAATCCAAAGTTCAGGTCTTTTGACTTCAATAATAAGTATTCCTCCCAATGGTATACCCATCAGTGTATCCGTACTGAGCCAATAAAGAGGCACAGAAGTTATCATTAGATGACAGATTGCAGTGATTCCAAATATATGCCTTAATTTTATTTGAAAAATAAAGAAAATGTAGGGAACAGAATATTTGTACTCAACTTTGAATTTTCACTTGGCTTTTATTGCCTGTTCTTACATTTTATTTCTGTGTTAATATTTCTTTTGCCATACTTCACACAAAAAAAGTCATATATCATATCCTTTGATTCCTGTGGTCTTAGTTGATAATCAAAAATGACTCCCGTCAAGTTTCCTACGTGATATTTTTTAACAAGTTCCACTTTATATATTCTATTTCAGTGACTCTCTTGCCCCAGAAAATGCTTTAAGCATGGATTTTTAAAATGCTAAGTGAATTATATTCCTACCTGGTAAGTTATTGCCTTAAAGGGGCTGGGAAGTTGCAACACATAAAATGTTTCCGTTCTGTAGTATAAATTTCAGGAAGCCCAACAGTCAGGTTCAGTGTGATTGAACATGTGTATCAATCTGTGTTAACGCCAGCTGGTAAAAAGCCGCCACTGTTTGCAGTGGGCTGCCTTTGATTTAATAGGACACTAATGTATTTTTGCCCTGGGAGAAACACCGGCAGTACTGAGATTCCAGATTTAATTTTTTTTTATTCCAGAGGCATGTCTGTAAATACAGTTGTTATCACCCGAATACATATATGATATTTTACATTTATGTAGCATCTCCCTTTAAAGCATCTCCTATATATTATAGTATTCCTGTTTAAAAAAAAAAAAAGCAGTGTTATTTTGAGTCAGACCCGAAGGGTGTTGCAGGCCTTGTCATAACGTCATGGATCAGCCTTTCTTATTTATGTTTATTTAGGCCTTTCCAGAACTGTGAGTGAGTATTAATTTCATAAGTTGACTCCCTACTGCATGAAGCACCTAATTGTGCCTTTCGTAATTCTGTTAAGTTTTGGACTGTAGCCTGTATGCCAGTTTTAGTAAATAAGGCCATGCTCATTCTCAGCCTATATTTAGTGATTTTAATATGCCTTAGTATTATCTCTGTTGCCTTTTATATTTACTGTTTTTAAAAGAATGGCTCTTCTCTTTAGACAGTTTCTGTCTAATTTAGCATATCATGTCAGATTCTGACGTCTGGCCCCTGATATTCTTGTAACTGGTTGGGAACCAGTGGTAAGTGAAACATATATCATCCGTGCCCTCACGAAGGAAATCTTTGAAAGAAAGAAACAATTAAATAGTTAAACATCACAAACTGGAAACCACAGCTAGTACCCAAAGCTGCTACGGTGTAAGGTCCACGGAGACGTTGGTCTAAGCCAGCCTCATCTCTCACCTGGCTGGCAACAAGAGCCTCCTAACTGGTTTCCTGCTTCCTGCCTTCGTTCTGGCCGATCCGTTCTTCACACAGTGGTCAAGGTGATCGTACAAAATCACGAACTGGATTTTATCCCTCTGCTGATGAGAGTTCTTTAATGTGCCCTGTGAAGCTTTAAGACTTGGAATGGTCTGGCCGCCATGTTTTTCACGCTACATTTGCCCCTCCCCGCCCCCACTAAGGGATGCTCGCAACAGCCTCCTCTCACTGTTTTATGGTCTTTGCCCTCTCCTTGGAATTTTCAACTCCTGTGTATTTGCATCGTGCCTTTCGGTACCCACTTACGTGTTTTTTTCTCAAATGAGCTCTTTCCCGACCATTCTCTAGCCCAACATTTCCCTTCCAGTATTTTTCTTTTTTTTACCATGGCATTTGTTTTTGTATTTTTCATGCATAGCGCTTTTATTCAACAAAATATTTGTTTAGCAGAAACTACATGCTAAACATGCACCATTCTAAGTCCCTTAGCGGATATTAGTAGGGAAAAAAAAAACCATCTCTGCCTTTATGAAGGTTTAGGGCTATGATCAACTCAAATTAATGTTTATGTATGATATGACAAAAATTTTCTTCTATGTAAATAATAGTTTCAGCACCATTTCTAGGCAAGAATTTCCTTCTCTTATTGAATCACGTTGGTGCCTTAGTCAAAAACCAATTTATTATATAAGTATATTTCTAGAATATACATTATTAATGTGCTTCATTATAGTAGTACCACACTGTTTTGATTACTATATCTTCATAGAAAGTCTTGAAATCACATAGTGTAAGTCCTCTAACTTTTTCAAGATTGTTTTGGCTATTCTATATCCTTGGCATGTACATAAAAATTTTAGAATCAGCCTGCTGGGATTTTATTTGGGATTTGACTCAATTGACAGATCAGTTAGAGAATTAGCATCTGTGTTAACAATATTGAGTCTTCCAATCTGTAACATGGTACATATCTCTATTTATTAGAATTATAAGATTTTTTTTGATAAATTGACTTGATTCCTATGGCTTAAAAGGTCCAGTGGGGTGGGGAACCCGTGGCCTCAGGGCCACATGTGGCCTTCTGGGTCCTTGAGTGTGCTTTTTTGACAGAATCCAAAATTTGTAGGCTTAGGAAGTGGTCTTATTTGTAGAGTGATTTATCATGAAAGGGTGTTGAATTTTATCACATGCCTTTTCTGCATCTATTGAGATGATTGTGTGGCTTTTAGTTTTTGTATTTTCTTTTTTATATATATGTTTCTGATTTTGATTTGCTAGTATTTCACTTAAAGTTTTTCCACTTTGTTCATGACGGATATGAGTCTATAGTTTTCTTCTTGTCTTACGGTATCTGTATGGTTTTTGTATCAGGAATATCCTGGTTTCCTAAAATGAATAACATTTGATACTTTTTCTTCCTTAAATACTTCAAAGAATTCATTAGTGAAGTTATCTGGGTCTTAAGTTTTCATTGTTGGAAAGTTTTGAATTACGGATTCATTTTTTTAAATAGATAAAAGGCTCTTGAGATTTTCAGTTTCTTCTGGTGTCAGTTGGTAATTCACATAGCTTGGAAATTCTATGTTTCTTCTAAGTTGGTATGTAGCATCTATAATGATGCCTCTGTTTTTATTTGTGATAATGGTAATTTGTGTTTCCCCAGTTTTTCCCCTCTATAATCGGTCTAGCAAGGACTTTATCAATTGTGTTACTCTTCTCCAAAGAACTGGTATTGTAATTTCATTGAGTTCATTCTTTGTTTTGTATTTCATTGATTTCCTTTACTCTGCTCACTTTGAGTGCAATTAGCTCTATTTTTTTTTAGCTGCTTTAGGTGAAAGCTTAGATTGTTGATTTTTAATCTTTTTTCTTTTCTAATATAAGCATTTAGAAATATAAATTTTCTCTAAGCATTGTTTTAGCAGCATCCCACACATTCTGTGTTTTCATTATCATTCAGCTTAAAATAGTTTCCAGCTTCTCTTGTAATTTCTTCTTTGGCCTGTTTATTTGGGAATTGAGACATTTTTTGTTTTCAAGTATTTTGGAGATTTCCAAATCTTTTTGTTACTGAATTCTGATTTAAATTACATTGTGATCAAAATTCAAAATCTATATGGTTCTAATCCTTCAAAATATATTGACTTGTTTTATAGCTCAGCATATATTGTCTGTGTTTTTACATGTGTTTTGAAAATATTATGGGCCCTACCAGTGCGCTCTGTCTCAGTGTCAGGTCAAATTGGTTAATATGCTCTAACCTCCACTAATAATCGTTATAATTTTTTTCATAGGTCAGTTATCTTAAATAACTTAAGAAGAGAGAAAAATCTTTTATATTTGCTGAAATATTTATTATCTCTGATACTCTTTTGTTTTTTGATATAGATATGAGCTTCCATCTGGTATCATTTATCTTCATCCCGAAGAATTTTTTTTTTTATTTTACTGAATTTTTTTATATCTCTTGTAGTATAGTGGGGTTCTTTTTTTTTTTTTTTTTTTTTACCACAAATTCATCTTTTCTTCATCTGAAGTATTTTTATTTTGCATTCATTTTTCAAAGGATTTTTTCCCCCAGGATATAAAACTTTAGATTGACAATCTTGGTAGTTTTTTGTTTATTTGTTTCCCTTCCACCTTCCTTTAGAAGTGTTCTGTTGTCTCTGGTTTGCATTATTTTGGTGTCATTCTTACAATTGTTCCTTGTATGTACTGTGTCTGTTTTTCTATGACCGCTTTTAATTTTTTCTCTGTTACTGGGTTTTAGGAGTTTCATAAGTGAAACGTCCTTTCTTTCTCCTTGAGAGTTTGTTTGTTTGTAGTAGTCATCAAATTTGGTAAATTTTCAACCATCATTTCTTGATTGATTGGTTAATAATTTTCAGCCATTTTTTAATTGTTTGATTGATGGACTGATTTCCTCTCTCTCTCTCCTCTCCTAGAACTCACATGGCACCTATAATCTCTGGATATCTTCCACAGGTCACTTGTTCAAAATCTTTGTTTTATCTGTTTCGTTTCTTTCCAGCATGTCTCCCCACCCCCATTTTGCTTCATTTCAGATAGTTTCTTTCACCCTGTCTTTATGTTCACTGATATTTTGTTCTGTGATGTCTAATCTAATAAGCCTATTTAGTGAAATTTTTATTTCAGACCTTGCATTTTTCAATTCAAGTATATTCCGTATAGCTCTTTTTATAATTTCATTTCTCTAAATTCCTATTCCTTATTATGTTCATGTTTTCCTTTAAATCCTTATACATAACTATTTTAATTTTTTTTTTGGTTTGCTAATGCAATTTATGATTCTGTTTTCATTGACTGATTTCTCTGCCTGTCTAGTATTTTTTCACTATTTCATGGACATTACGAATAGGATGCTTTTGAGTATATGATTTTTGTTATGTTCCTTTTATAGACTGTTGAGTTTCATTCTAGCAAGTAGGTAATTTATTTGTGACCAGCTTGATTCCTTCAAGGCTTGTTTTTAATGTTTGTTAAGGTTAGTCCATGCTTGTCTTTCTTCCTGGCCTAGATTTACCCTATTCCTGAGACTTCTAGGATCTTTGCATAAGGACCAGGATGTTCCATAACATCTCTCCTCTCTGGCAGATCAGAATGTGAATGTTTTCTAGTCCTGGGCAAACTTCAGTAATTGTTTATCTTATATCTTCCCTGTAGATGGTCTTTCCCTGGTAGATTTTGTTTTGTTCTGTTTTTCTTTCCCCTCCTTGAGGAGTCTTGCTGTGGACATTACAGTTATTATTCGGACAAAGACTCCTGGGAACCCCTGTGCAGTTTTTTAGGGGGTTCTCTCCATAGTTCCTTTTTTTCTGCTACCTTGCCTCACAAATTCAACCTCTCTCCATAACATCAAACCCTGATTTCTGTCAGCTCAGCAACACGACCATATTGTTTGATCTCTCACTTCCTGCACAGCTGTCTGGAAATGCTTCTGAGACAAAATCAGGGTGAATATGGGGGGTTCCGTGCTTTTATTTCCCTTCCCTTAAGGGTCACAGTCCTGTGCTACCTCTTGCCCAGTATCTAGAAGCAGTTATATGTTTCGTCTAGTTACCTCCTCATGCCTGGAAGCAGAAGTCTGGATTAATTTTTAATAACTATCACTGTAGGCAGGTGTAATACAATTATTATTCTGCCTCTTTCTTGACTGTTTACATATCCTCAAGAGGTTGTTTTTGCTTGTTTTATCCTCTGAACCTTGCACTCACTGGCTGGGTTCCGTAGCAGGCATAGAAGTATTACGATTCAGGCTGGGCGCAGTGGCTCATGCCTGTAATCCCAGCACTCTGGGAGGCCGAGGCAGGTGGATCGCTCCAGGTCAGGAGTTCAAGACCAGCCTGAGCAAGAGCGAGACCCCGTCTCTACTAAAAAATAGAAAGAAATTAGCCGGGCATGGTGGCGCATGCCTGTGGTCCCGGCTACTTAGGAAGCTGAGGCAGAAGGATTGCTTGAGCCCAGGAGTTTGAAGTTGCTGTGAGCTAGGCTGATGCTACGGCACTCTAGCCCAGGCAATAGAGTGAGACTCTGTCTCAAAAAACGAAGTATTATGATTCATATCATCTTACATATTACTCATATATATTCTTCAAGACAATTTTCACTTTTATTCTTGGTATTACCAAGTTTTTAGCCCCGCGAAGAATCTCTTGTTCTTTATTGCTTTTTCAGTATCTGTTAATCCACTGTTATAGCTAAGACCAACTGCATTAGTTTGCTAGGGCTACCATAAAAAAAATACTGCAGATTCAGTGGCTTACCCAGCAGAAGTTTATTTTTTCACAGTTATGGAGGTTAGAAGTCCAATATCAAGATTATCTGCAGGATTGGTTTCTTCTGGGGGCTCGAGGGAAGGATCTGTTCCAGAGCTATCTCCTGGGCTTGCTGAATCACCTCAGTAATGTCCTGTCTCCAAATACAGTCACATTCTAAGACATTGGTGATTGGTACACGATTCAGCCCATAACACAACCACTTCTTACATTTCTTACTTTTTATTTATAAACTTTCATGTAGAACTTGATGTCCCTTGACATTGTTTCATTGTGCATGTCCATATTCATGTCATCATTCCTTTTCATTATTGCAACAATAGGTCAAATTTCTTTTAATCTTTTCGTGAATCATGAACCCCTTGTCCAGTAAAACCTGTAGAGCCACTCACCCCAAAATATATTTTTTTCACATATGAAGCTTTACATACAATTTGGGGAATGTTAAGATGCCCTCACATCCACCCCTGGGTCCTTTAGTATAGAATTCGCACCCCAAATATTCCTACTTTTAACCCTTTATTCTAGATTCCTTTAGGTGACTTGTTATAGGTATCATTTATGTATATCTCCCTGATTTTCCTCTGAATGCCATGCACATAAAGAACAAGGACTGAGCCTAGGATACCTGCATGGGTTGTGCATGAAGTTACTGCTACAGAAAGAGAAAAGCAATATGGCACTCATTCAATCTGTTCTCTTTAAAATCTAGTTCATAGGGTCTAGTGGTAGATGGTCACATATTAAACTTTAAAGGGATGTTGGCTCCTTTTCTCCCTTGCCTTTAAAAGGTTATGTGCTACAGTGTGAGACAAATAAATCATGATTCACTACGACAGTGTGGCAGTCAGTTATATAAATTGCCAGTGAAACACTAAATCTGTCACTTTGTGTGTTCTGACCATTTAACAATTGGAATAGCGTTGGAAGAGGGCTGACTGGATTAAAAAAAGAAGAAAAAAAAAACGGATACAGTGGCAGATGCAATTAACAAGATCAATGGTTAGTATTAAAGGTTCATTGTTTGATCGTTTCGGTTAACCCAAGTAAAAGCGATTGCTATCCAAAAGACTTCGCAAGCTCTAATTTGCTGTATAGGAACTCAGGGAAGTGAGTTGCTCCACTTTAAAACATCTTGGGAAATGTTATTTCTCAACTTACTGTGTTCTAGGACACTGACCAAAAGATCAAGCTTGTTCTTCTCATGTATGCTTTTAATTGAGAATTCAGAACTTTTGCTCACCAGTTTAACTGTTTACCTACTTTTTTAACAGGAATTTTCTGGTGTGTGCTTATATCCTTCATAACAGTTCTTTGAACCCCAATTTATTACAACTTCCTGTTTCTTCAGCCTATCAGATTTTTCACCGTTAAATCATAACCTTCGGAGACTACGTGAAGGGTAGCAAGCACCACTTTGAATAACATTGGGTTTTCTGTTTTAATATCATTTTTATAACTTTACATTTCATTACTTTAAATTGATCAGTTTTTATGAATGAATGAAGTAAAAAATGTGTTCCTAACAATGATGATGGTAACGATGTTAACAATAGCTTCCATCCATGATTGCTTCTCTCCCATAAATAAGACAGCCAATCTTAAGGTATTCCTATGAGGTGGAGTTACTTTTTTCCCCATTTTACAGATGAGGAAACTGAGGTTTAGAGAGGGCAACCTGTCATCAGGGTCACATGGGTGGACTCTGTATCTGTCAGACTCCATGCTTTTAACCATTACTTGTATTCTGTGGAAGTGGTTAGGAACTTATTAAATATTTATTAAGTTCTTATTATCTAATGTCTATCTAGGCCTTATGAAAGATACAAAAGGTATGATGCAGTTCTGTTTCCAGCAGAGCTAATAACACAGTGAAACCTGAAGAACAGTTAAGGAACTGCTAAATTTGGGGACCAAGTGCAGTTGTAATAGGTGTATAACCTGGGCCGAGACCGACATGGCTTGCGATAGTCTAAAAAGGCTTCAGCAGTGTCCTCGTTAGCTTGGGGTACTATGACAAAAATGCTATAGACTGGGTGACTTAAACAGCAGAAATTCATGTCTCTCTGTTCTGGAGGCTGGGAAATCTAAGATCAAGGTGCTAGCTAATTCAGTTCCTGGTGAGGACTCTCTTTCTGGTTTGCAGGTGACACTTGTATCGTCACATGGCAGAGAGATCATCTCTCTCATGTCTGTTCTTAAAAGAGCACTAAGCCTATTCATGAGGGCTCCACCCCCATGACCTAATTACCTTCCAAAGGCCCCACCTCCAAATACCATTACCTTAGCAGTTTGAGCTTCAAATATGAATTTTGGTGCAAGGGGTTGGGGGACACAAACATTCAGTCCATAGCAAGTAGAGATGAGACTTAAGCTGGCCTTTACCAGAAGCAACAATAGTAAAAGAAAAAAAAAGTAAGGAAGCAATGGTATATATTAAATTTTGTGACTTAAATACATTGACTCTATTATTAGGCTGTGGTTCCTATCTCCCCTTGTGCCTTTGTTGAGCCCTCATCAGAACTTCTGCCTTTCATTCAGTGAGGTATTCTGTGACTGGTTGGGTAATGTTGAGGCATCACCTTGGTGGAAACCTGCTAAAACTGTCCTTCCTCATTTAGCCCAGTTGGTTCTCGGAGTTTATGAGGTCATGGACTGCTTTAAGAAGCCAGTGAAAGCCATGCCTTTATTGTGTATACTTGACCATTGAACCTGTGGTTAGATATCTCTGCCCTGGCCCCACAGTATCATCTTACCTTAACCACTCTCAAGATTATTGGAGATAAATGGCAGAGCTACTTTTTATATCTCAGTAGAAAAAATTAGCAAGAACAGATATTTCATAAGAGAAGCTAGATGACCAAGCGTATAAAAAACTGGTCAGTTTTACTAGCAATCAGTGAAATGCAGATTAAAACAAGTTACCATCTTTTAGTATATCAGTGAACAAAGATTTTAGAAAATAATAATACAAAGTGACAGTAAAAGTTTGGTGAAATGGACTTTTTCACACATTGCTGTTGGATTGTAAATTGTAAATTCATGTGACTGTTGTAGACTATTTCTATACTACTGTTGTAGCGGTATTTCCCAGGCCACCTTTTGATGAAGTGTGTTCCCTTGAGAATCCATTAATACCATCAAGGAAAAATTAAGAACTCAGAAAAAATTTGTACAGATACGCTTTTTTGCAGGAGTAATTTTAACAGTGAAAATTGTGAAGCCACCTTATCACAGTCCAATGATATAAAAATGCTTATGTAAATTGTGGTAGGTTATGGAATGTAAAACGATGTGACAGTAGCACCTTATAAGATTGCATTTATAGTGTGATTTCACTTATAGAGAATATTCACATATTTGCACCCAAAAAAAGTTATTGATCAACATCTCTGTATGTTGAAATTCTAGGTGATTTTTATTTTTCCACTTTTTAAAAATTTTTCATAATGTCCACATTATGTTTGCGTTGGCTTTATAGATTTTATGAAGTTAGCTTTTGCTACACAACAAAATACCCCAAAACCTGGTGGATTAAAACAAAACTATTTTATTTACTCACAATTTTGTTGGTCAGACTGTCTCAGCTGATGTTTACTTGGCGCTCTCATGAATCTGGGGTCAGCTGAGGGGTTGCAGATAACTGGGTGACCTAGGATGGTCTCAGTCACGTGTCTGGGGGCTGGCAGGTCTCTGGCCAAGGTGCCACAGTTCCCTTCCAGGTGACTTCTCACATCTGACATGCTGCTAGGGTTTATTCACATGGTGGTCTCCTCGATGGACCACCTGAGGTCCAAGCCCAGGTGCACAAGCACTTTCCAAGTCTGTGCATCCTTCACAGTTGCTAATGTTCCATTGCCCAAAGCAAGTCACGTGACTGAGCCCAGAGTCAGTGTGGAAGGAAACTCTCCAAGGGTGTGTGTGGGAGGAGCAGAGGAGATGGTGTGGGATGACCGCAGCCATTTTTGCTAACAAGTCTTTGACATAAACGTTGAAATCAAAGCCATACAATAGAAAAACAAACCCCTAACTCATCTACATCTTATCTTGGAGCCTTTTGTGAGTCATAGTTATCTTTATGGCATGGACACCACAGGGAGGTTAAGTGTAATAGAAGTATGCCCATTTTGGACTTTTTAATAAAAGCCATTATAACAGAGCTAAGGTGATGTCTCATTGTGGTTTTAATTTGCATTTCTCTGATGATCAGTAATATTGAGCATTTTTTTGTATGTTTATTGGCCATTTGTCTCTCCCCTTTTGAAAAGCTTCTGTTCATGTCTTTTGCCCACTTTTTGATGGGATTGTTGTTTTTTTTTTTTTTTCTTGCTGATTTGCTTGAGTTCTTTGCAGATTCTGGTTATTAGCCCTTTATGGAATATTTAGCTTGTGAATGTTTTCTTTCATTCTGTAGGTTGTCTGTTTGCTTTGTTGATTGTTTCCCTAGCTGTGCAGAAGCTTTTTAATTTAATCGAATCCTGTTTATTTATTTTTGTTGTTGCTGTGATTGCCACTGGGGTCTTAGTCATAAATTCTTTGCTTAGGCCAATATCTAAAAGAATTTTTCCTACATTTTCCTCTAGAATTCTTATGGTTTCATGCCTTATATTTAAGTCGTTTATTCATCTTGAATTAATTTTGTGAGTGGGGAGAGATTGGGGTCCTTTTTCATTCTTTTGTATGTGGCTATCCACTTTTCCAACACCATTTATTGAATAGGGCTTCTTTCCCCCAGTGTATGTTGTTGTCTGCTTTGTCAAAGATCAGTTGACAGTAGGTAGGTGGTTTTATATTGGGGCTCTCTGTTTTGTTTCTTTGGTTTGTGTCTCTGTGTTTTTCACAATACCATACTGTTTTGGTTACTATAGCCTTGTAGTATAGTTTGAAGTCTGATAATGTGATGCCTACAGATTTGTTCTTTATGCTTAAGATTTCTTTGGATATTCAGGCTCTTTTCTGGTTCCAAAAGATCATAGAATTATTTTTTCTAGGTCTGTGAAGTATGACATCGGTATTTTGATGGGGATTGCGTTGAATCTGTAAATCACTTTGGGTACTATGGACATTTTAACAATGTTGCTTCTGCCAATCCATGAGCATGATACATTTTTTCCATTTGTTTGTGTCCTCTGCAGTTTCTTGGATCTGACATGGAAGTGTATTTTTGTTTTAATAATATCACTAATAATGTTTTAAAGCCTTCTGTAAGAATCAAAACATATTTTATTTCATTGTAAATTTTCCATGCCAAGATAAAAATGTATTATTCTACCCTTTATGTAACAAGAGGCAACAAGTTTTATAGACATTTCATGACTCATATAATATTTTGAGGCCTTGAAAAGTTTACCAAGCTGAAGGAGGTGACATCATGAATAGCTGAAAGAGCTCATGGAGATAGGCACTCAGAGTGTTTTTGCATAGTGTGTATTAGTTTCCTATTGCTTCTGTAACAGGTGACCACAAACTTAGTGGCTTGAAACACCACCAGTTTATTCTCTTACCGTTCTGGAGGTCAGAAGTCCAAAATAAGTTTCACCAAGTTAGAGTCCAGATGTCACTCAGGTTGATTCCTTTAGGAGGTTCTAGGGGAGAACTCATTTCTTTGCATTTTTCAGCTTCTAATGGTTGCCTACATTCCTTCGCTTGTGGCCCTTCCCTCCATCCTCAGAACCCATCACATCACCCTGCTCCATCACCACGTTGCCTTCTCCTCTCACCCTGCTTCCTCCCCCATCCTTTTTATAAGAACCACTGCAATTATTAATAGATCTGGCTCATCGACATAATCTCCCCACCTTGAGATCCTTAGCTTAATCACATCTGCAGAGTTCTTTCTGCCTTATAAGCTGACATGAACAGGTTCCAGGGATTGAGACATAAATACATTTGGGGGAGGTGGGGCCATTATTCAGCCTGCCATGTATAGTAATGTACATCTAAGCCTCGTAATTCAGTAGCATTTGTGGAAATGATTACTTTCCCCCACTTCGTGGCGGGTCCCCGTCTCCTCCAGATGAGCTGTCTGGTCTGTGGGGGACTGAGTAACTTCCGCATCCTCATTCCACTGGGATTGGATCTGGGTTTGATGAAGAGTGTAGGTGTATTCACAGCCGATTTTCATTATTCATATTGGGGAGGAATGAAGTTTATATTGCTTGCGTCCCTCATTCTATATATTGATATTATGATTAATAGCTTTTGACACAAAACTATTTTGAAATATGAGCCTTTCGTGACGTATGTTGACAGCAGCCCTGTCATGCTTTTAGCTGTTGCAACAGGAGTAAGTTACAGGGACTAATAGCTCACTCTCCTGTACCCGAGTAATCAGCCAGAGATGTCATGTCCAGAAATACCACAAAAATGTCAGCCACCAAATCTCTTTAAAATAATCTCATTCAGAGGGTTGGAATCCTCCTTACTTGCAGTTTTGAAATATAAAACTTGTTGAAGACAGGGAGCCCTGAGTTATTTCTTTCTTTCTCAGAGATGCCAGATGGATGTTGAATGAAGTCCAGTTTTTAGTTTTTCTGCAGATAATTTTCTAAGTGTGTGGTGGTGTTTTGGATTCTTATCAGTGTGTTCTCCCTCCTCTAGTCCCCCACAGCTACCCACAGCCTGGCAGCAGCGTGGTTGCCTTGGTACCTGTTCCTGAAGGATGTCTGCAGTGAAATTCGGTTGTCTAAATAGCACGACTTGTCATCTAAAAGTAGAAGTCATTAGCACGACGCCGCTTGGCTAGTGGTGTCTTGAATACTGTTTTAACATTTTTCTTATTTTATCACTTGACTGTTAATGTTTACTCTTGTCACCGCTGGAGATTTCGGGGCCTAGTTCACAGTATGGATCCGGAGTAAAAAATATGAAACATTTTTTCCTAAGAGGCTCCTGAAACTTGGACCAAAAACAGTGGCCTGGGTTGGACATTTTATATGTTAGAGATGCAAACTTTGAAATTCTAGCTCCATGATTGCCTTGCACGATCAGTACTAGCTGCATGTGTGTGGCGACAGTCCATAACTGAGCAGCCTTCTGTTTCTAAGGCAAATGAAATCCCTGCTAGCTTCTGTTTGAACTTTCATCGGCCTTCTTTGTGATTGTAAATTTGCCCAAAGCATGTATTTATCCTAGAAAAGGTAGGCTGTTTGTTTTTAAGTTTGACATAGAAGTTGCACTGGGTACTTTGGAAGGATATGTATCTTGTTTTCTCCGATTCAAGTTATCTGCTCCATGTAATTATAACAACAAATGCAGCCAGGCGGAACGTCGTCACTCCGTCTGCCCAGGTGAGTTGACTCTAAAGTCAGCCACCGCTGTCACTGCAGGTGGGGGGGGTTGACATCCTGTTCCTTCGATGGTGGACTTCTCAGCAAAAACCACCAACTTGGCAGCTTATGTGGTGAGGGACCAACGTTAATTAGTTCTTTGCAACTCCTCCCTCATTAGTTCCAGGTCCATTGTTAGAGAAAATGTTCTGGAGTTCAGAGTGTTGGTTTTGATAATGGGAACAAAAGTTTAGTCATCAAAGTGTGTCATCTTGTTTGTAAAACAGTCAAATCATATATAATTCCTGCGTGGTAGAGCCTGTTTGGTCATTAAGGGACTTGATCTTCCTTGAACCTAGTGACTCACTTCATCCGGTAGATACTAGATAAGGAAGTCTTGTTTTTAGGTATGTTAAATGTTGCAGATTTTTTTTTTTAACTGGAGGAGGGAGGGTGGTGGACAAAAGGAAATGAGACCATTTTTTATACCAACTAGTTCGATTTGGGAGGGAAAGATTGTGTTGCTATCATAAAATAATTTATATTTATTATTTTAAACAACTAAAACATTCAGAAAGATAAAAAAAAAAAAATTCACTCCCAGATCCCATCATCTTGAAATAACAATTAATATGCTTTGGTGACCATCATTAGAGATAAGTCCTTATCACAGAGAGAAGGGTGGATGAAGAGGTTGAAAGATAACTATATTGACAAATAAACATAATATTATTTAAATTGGGGAAAGAAAAATCAAAAGAAGAAATTACTGAAATTTGACTCCTTGAGCCTGAGAATGTTAAGATATTAATTCTTTAAAGACTAGTCTAAAGTAAAAATAAAAATTATGGACAACATTGAGAAGCTTTCTCTATATATATATACACAATATGTACATATATACACATAGTTACATATGTGTTTTATACATAAATATATAATAACTATTTCAAACTGTTTTTAAAAAGAGGTTGATGGCTTTTTGATTTGTCTCATAATTGGCTGGATTTAGTTGGCAAGTAGTTACTTTTTTCAAACAGGTTCATGTTATAATACAGCCTGTGTGCATACTTGGTGTCTTAGTTTGTTATGCGATGCTATAACAAAATACCTAAGACTGGGTAATTTATAAAATATAGAAATTTATCTCTCGCTGTTCTGGAGGCTGGGAAGTCTATGATCAAGGTGCCAACAAGGTCACTTGTCTGGCGAGTGCTGCTTTCTGCTTCCAAAGCGGCACCTTGATGCTCCCTCCTCGGGAGGGGAGGAACATCGTGTCCTTACATGGCAGAAGGCAGAAAGGCAGGAGGGGTGGGCTCTCTCCCTCAAGCTCTTTTGAAAGGTCACCTACGCCCATTCACGAGGCCTCCACCATCATGACTTAGTCACCGCCTGGAGGCCCTACCTCTTAACGCTATCGTGTTAGGGATTAAGATTTCAACCTGAATTTGGAGGAGGCAGAAGCATTCAAAACCTAACAGTTGAGAATATCTGTTCTGTTCTTATTTGGTAGCTAATTTGTCTGGGTATAAAAATCTCATGGCACCTTTTCTTTTCCTAGAGCTCTGTAGGCCTTGTCTTTTGGCATTGAATTTTGCTAAGGTGACATCATAGGCCAACCTGAGTTTTCCATTTACTGGTGACTAGTTTTTTCTATTAGGATGCCTACAGGATTATTTATTCTCATTCATTCTCGCTCTCTCTTTCTCTCTCTCTCTTTCTCTCTTTCTTCCCCCTACTATATTTATTAAAACTGCAGTCCCCAACCCCGAAGCCATGGCCCATGCATCATTGCCTGAGGTCCACCCCTCCTTAGCCTGGTCCATGGAAAAATTGTCTTCCACGAAACTTAGGAACTGGGGCACATGGCAGGTGGTGAGCAGCAGGTGAGTGAGCAAAGCTTCTTCTGTATTTACAGCCGCTCCCCATCACTCACATCACCACCTGAGCTCCACCTTCCCCCCAATAGAAAAGTTGTCTTCTGTGAAACTGGTCCCTGGTGCCAAAAAAGTTGGGGACCCTGTATTAAAACATAACACACATACAGAAAAAGCACATATAACATGGGCTTATAGCTCAGTGAATTCTCAACATGCAAAAACTCAAGTGGTAACTACACAGGTCAAGAAGTAAAATACCACCAGAGCCCCCCTGGGCAGCCTTCCGTCCATTAGACAGGCCTTTGTCCCTGCCCACAGGTAGCCAGTGCCTTAACTCTAATACCATTTAGTTTTGCTGTTTCTGAATTTTGCACAAGTGGAACCATTCACAGTGTATTCTGGCTTCTTTCACTCAACATTATGTCGTGAGGTTATCCCTGCTGTTGCACGTAGCTGTGTGTCACTCGTTTCCATTGCTCCCATGATAATGTGAGTTATCTGTGGGTCAACGCCCCTTCCCATTTGAGCTGCCTGTCAGCTTAAGCAGCAGCCCTGTCCCTTTTCAGACATTCCCAACTTTGAAATTAGAGGTTCTCAGTGTGCTGATGAGTGAGCACAATGTCCCATCCCTTGTTCCTGTCGCTTCTTGGACAGTAAGGTCACTGTTTGTGGTTCCCCCTTCAGCTCCTCTTCTGTTGTGTGCTGGGGAACAGGGGTTCTCTGAGGATACCCACTGCTCCCCGTTTTCCTCCAGCAAGCTCTCACCCTAAGATCTTAGGCCTTCGGCCAGTGGTTCATTTGACGGGGCTCTTAGAACCCTCACGAAAACCTGCGTCCCGTTTGAATTCCAAGGAGCTGTTTGTGCACTGCCAACGGTCTCCCTTGTTTTGGTCTAAATTTCCCTGAATTCAGTTAATGTTCATTGTAATTTGCAGTAACAAGATAGTGACTATTTACTTGTTTCCTTTAAGAAATCATTTTATTTATTATATTTCATACTCTTCCCCTCCCACATTAGATTTTTAAGGAAAGGGAATGCAGAAAAATGCTCTTATTCCATGCTATTTAACTGTGCGTCTCATAAATTACCTTAGGAATAAGGACATTTAAAACCCATTAAAAACCCAAGGCTGAGAAATGCAGATTTGTTCCAACATGGGAGAATTGCAGGTGCACTTTGTTTCCTTTTGGGGCCATCTCAATGGCCTTCGTCCCCGTGACTCACCCAGTCGTCCTGCTCGCCACCCTCGGAGCCCATTTTTCTGCCGTCCCCGCTCCCCGATGTCCTGAGTTAGCCCTGACACCTGCCAACCTGTCTGAAGCTTCCCATTCTTCTTTGCGGCCTGTTAATTCAGAAGAGTGCTTTAACCAGAGGGGGTAAATTATAGCATGAGGCTAGCTTTATGTTCCTTTATAGGTTTTTAATATCAGAGAATGGAGAATTATTGTATGCCGCCTTCGAGTATGAGCTTAATATTATCATTCATCATCAAAAAGCATCTGCAAACTGCCATCAGAGCTCATGCTCAAATGCTTCCCTGAACTGTAGTGAGGTGCTTTTCGTTCTACTGGGTGTAATTTGGTGCCAACATGGCAGCCCCCTCAAGACAGAGCCGGCACTTTATGAAAGGAACAGTATTTCTCTAAAATATATATATATATATGCATGGGTTAAAGATTTAAAGTGACAGCAACATTTTTGGGAAAATATCTAAAGGATGAAAAAATACTGGATCTTACATAATTCTTTAGAAATGTAACCTTTATGTCTGATTGTATCTGTGGCTCTCCAGTCCCCCCGCAAAGTGGTACCCACAGTTGAAAACACTAGTGAGAATAATGAGGTCAGATAGCCAGGGTGCTTGGCTCCCCAAGCTCAAATTATGCCGATTAATATAAATCGTATATTACATATACTTATATATTCATAGATTGAGTTATACAAAAATAGTGTGCTCTTCAGATAGCTCGATTTCCTCTAATCTCTATTGTCCAGAATATTAGAATCTGTTTGGCCCTTCTGTGAATGCTTACGTAGACTCATTTCTTGAAGCTGCTTAACTTTAGTTTTGGATTTCTTTACTCCTGAGTTCTAACTCCATATCCCCAACCTCGCTCTACCGTTGACTGTGGCCTTGGGAAAAGGATGTGATCCTCCTTGAACCTCATTTTCCTCAACTGTGAAGCACCTCCTCGGTTGGCAGGTTCCTTTGAGGCCTGAGATCAGATACATAAAGCATCTGGGCTAGTCTCTAGTGCATAAACGCAAAAGCATCTTCCCTGGTCTTGAATTATTATGTGTTCATTGAAGGCGGCAGCCATTTTTGTTTCTGTTTTCCCTCATTAGTGAGGGAAGCCACTGCGGAAACAGTTGGATGTGGTCACGTGATAGGAGTCTGGGCACAGCGGTCCCTGCTGTGAGCGGGGCATGGGAAAGGCTTCGTTGCCAGGGACCAAATATGACCATGGTGGCCCCTGTGCCCATGGAGCTTATGGTGGAGTTGGAGAAACATACCGAGGGGAATAAAAGTGAACAAAATAATAGTAAAATGTCGTAAGTTCTGTGGAACAAACAAATAGATGCTGTGACAGACAAAAATAACGGGGACCAACTTTGGAGAAGTCCAGGCAGGCTTCTCAGAAGAGGTGACATTGAGTTTCACTTTGTCAGGAAGCAAAGGGGAGAAGAGGGCGTTTGTCTAGGTGCAGAAGCAAGAAAGGCTGTCATATATTTGGGTGATGCGAGTGACCACATGACCACATCATCTGATGGAGAGTGACTGGGAAGGAGGCAGTGGATTTTCCTGTGAATGATCTTAAATGACATCGTTTTTTAAAGTACAATTGTTTAAAAATTTGAGCCACAAGTCTAACCACTGTGAAGAGCCCAGTTTTTTGTTTATTCCTAAGATTTACCATTTACTATCTTAAATTTGCGTCGTCGACTAAGGGACCTGGCGTTGGTTAGATTATAGGACACCATTTGTTCATGTTTGTTGACTTATGATGACTACCAAACAAAAATATTTCCCTTGTGAACATCTCTTTGGGTGCGCATATCATGAAAATTAAATAAAATGATAAATGTGAATAATGTATAAAATGTCACTTACATACAAAGAATTTATTTACTGCTTAAGGTTGTTATTTTGTGTTTAAAAGAATTCTTGCCATTGAAAGTATATTAATTCTATGTCCCTTTTTTTGAGTTAGTTTATATGGTGGTGATGAGAAGCATCAGGATAGTCTAGGATTTGGGAATTGACAACAGGAAGCTGGAATTTGGGGACTGACAGTACTGTGTCAACCAGTAGCAGTTGGAAGAGTTGTTTAGAAGTGCAGATTCTTGGTTCCAATTCCGGGCTCAGCTAATTCAACCTCCATTTTTTCGTGTAAATAAATTGAGCTTCGGAAACTGTTTCACACATTGAAAACAATTTTGTGTTTGTTGATTGTTTTCTTTCTTGAGTAGAGTATCATAGTACTTTCTTTTTTGGTTATTTGTTATCGTGGCAGTTTTTCATATTTTTAACCAAAGACAGTTGGCTTTCCAAAAATACTGGAAACAAATTCGTGATGTAATCATCCTCACCCACATCCAAAATTGTGGTAGATCTCCATTTTCACTGTTATTTATAGGAATGCGTTTTTACATGTTAGGACTGGTAAGTTGTCTAAGTAGATCCTTGCGAGGTGGGGTAGGTTTTTCTTCCTTCGAGTCTTATAGTTATTTTACTTTCGTTTTTCTTAAGTCTGTTAAGTTTTTAAAACATACTAATTTATGTCTTTGGCTTGTGCTTGACTCTGGAATTAATGCTAGACGATAAGGCATCTCTTGTTTATATTAGCTTTTGGATACTCATTTTCCCTTTATCACACACACAAAAAGTATATAGTTATCTATAAGAGTAGAAATTTATACATTTTTCCACGTGTTTCCTGCTATAGTATGTAGTTTTTGCTTTTCTTATATTTCTCATGTCTTGTAGAGTATATATGTTTATTCTGTTTACCCACAGGGTTATATGGCAATAATTATTTTCAGATGGTTGTGATTTTCTTTCTACTGCCTCTTATTTCTGAGATATTCTTGTTAAACCTGAAAACAAGTCAAAATAGGTTTTTTATCAAGATGCACTAAAATGAATTATTAATACATAACCTAAAAATAATTGGATCGTTTTCTGAGCACGAAAAATTTTGAATTCACAGAAAATCAAGTTACAGTTGTTAAAGTTTTTTTATGTAGACTTTGCAGTTGTGTCACTCACAATTCTTAATTATCTTAGTGCATATTATATATGACATAATATCTGCACCTTACCGTCCACAGCCTCTGTAGAGAGTGTAACACATAGCACCAAAGTAATAAAAATATAAGCTCCAGAGTGGGAAGCAAAGCTGAAACAAGCCATTTTTACATATAACTTAAGTTTAGGTTCTGTGTAGTAGGTTGATCCCTTACTTAACCTTTAATAAAATTGGATTCAAGGGTATTTATATATAAATAAAAAAATAGAGTTAATTTCGTTTCATACTTCTGTATGAGCAAGTGTCTAGTAATGTATTATGACATTTAAACTTCAGTATTAACTCTATTGGCTGAAAAATTGCCATACTTTTTTAGCAACTGTTTTTGAGGGTAGGCATTAAAAAGGGAAGGTTATTAAGATGATTATTGTTAAGATTATGCGATCGTCTTCAACTGATTAAATCAGTATGTGTTTGCTTGGCCTTTTATCCCCTATGAGGTTATCTAAGAAGTCATTTCCTCTTTTTATATATTTAAGAAATTAAAATTTGGTAACTCCTCATACCTTCCAGACTTCCCTTAAAGGGCTCGTTAGTTATATATGCATCTAGATCATGGTCAGACTCTTTCTCTAAGTAATGTTGTAGACAGTGTATTTGTACACAGGGTTGCAGATGCTTGCTGAAAAGGCAGTAGTCTTGGGTCTGCTTATCACATCTGACCAGTGTCTTTATTTGGTGCTCATATCCTGGCATGGGTAGGGAGGTGCCAGGACATAGGGACCAAGGAAGTGTACCCCATTCCCTCTCACCCCCCACCCCAACATTCCTGAGAAAGCAGCGTTTTAAAACTACCAGAAACATGTGAGGCCTCTCAGAAGTGCTTATAGTCAGCCATGTACATTGTGAAACATGAGTCATGGCTGTTTCTCTGCCATAGTGTAGAAGTTTCCATTTTCAAGAATAAAAATAAATTAAAATATGCCATGCCAACATCCAAGAGCTCCAAGCCTCCTGCAAAACACTGTAGACCTGCTACACTCTGTTCAACATTCATATTCTGGCGCTGGCACCCACCCACCCACCTCCCTTAGCCCGTTCTATAAAGGCTTCTGTGTGATGCCCTACCTGGACTCAAACCTGTTCCTCCTCTTCCTCTATTCAGAATTTTTCTAGAGTAGTTTCACTTTCCATAATCTCTGCGTGATGGTTTTCCTAAACAATTCTGGCCTAATGAAATTTTATTATTCTAGAAATGATAATTTATTCCATGTATAATTACATGAGATTTTGTTCTTTTTAAAGACTATATGAATAAACTATCAGCTTAAACAAAAACATTCCTCCACTTGGTGTTTTAGCTCTCGAATAGGGAAATGCTTGCCTATATTAATTCAGCCTGTTAAAAATATCCATTCTGTCCTATCTGTGAAAGTATATCATACTACCCAAAGCAATATGCAGATCTGATGCAATCCCTATCAAAATCCCAATGGTTTTTTTCGCAGAAATAGAAAAAACCCATTCTGAAGTTCATATGGAATTGCAACAGACCCCAGATAGTCAAAACAATCTTGAAAAAGAAGAACAAGGCTGAAGGACTTACAGTTCCTGATTTTAAAACTTGCTAAATGTTTTAGTAATGAAAATAGCGTGGTACTGGCCTAAAGGCAGATGTATAGACCAGCGTAGTAGAATAGAGAGCCCAGAAATAAATCCTCACCTATATGGTCAAATGATTTTTGACAGGAGTGCTAAGACCATTCAACGAGGAAAAGACAGTCTTATTAACAAACAATGCTGGGAAGACCAGATATCGGATGCAAAAGAAGAAATTAGATCCTTACCTAACAGCTTCTACAAAAGTAAACTCAAAATGGATCAAAGACCTCAATGTAGGACTTACAACTATAAAACCCTTGGAAGAAAGCATAGGGCAGCCAAGTTTCATGACATTGGATTTGGTGATGATTTCTTGGCTATGGCACCAAAGGCACAGGCAACAAAAGAAAGGATAGACAAATTGGACTTCATGAAAATGAAAAACATTTTCTATATCAAGTGACAATATCAACGCAGTGAAATGGCATCTCAGAGAAAGATGGTCAACTAGGGTTGCACAGTGCCTAACTGTCCCACAAAAGGGGACCATGACAACAACTGTATTTCAGCTAAAGTGAAGAAGTATGCTGGAGAGAACTAGAGGAATAGTGAAATCCTGACCAGGATTTGCCCATAGATGGGGGAGTGAGGCATCCCGCCTCTCACGTGCTGTCTCCCTCACCATGAGAATAATGAGAAACAATTTCTCACAGGGAAAAGGTCAGCCAGAGATCCCCAGGGGTCATGATTGCAACCACAAACCCTGGCAATCCTTGCTGCAGGAATCCCCCAGTCCTTACAGACCCCAAATCCAGTTTGAAGAGTAGCCGGGAGTTCATGCAGCTATAATGCCTCAAAGTAGGAGACCACATTGAGGACCCCCACCTCACAACCTGAGCTATTGCAGCTGGGCACCATCTTGAAACTGGATCCACTGCTAGAGTGCATCCTGCCCTGGGTGCCAGGAGCAGTAGACTCTCTTCATCCCTGAGTACCTGTTGTCATTACATGACATTCACTCAGCACCTGTGCCTGCAGCACCACAACCCCAGCTGCCCTGAGACCAGGCCAGGTGGAATGACTGAGACCCTGGCATCTAAACACATATGACAAGCCCTCCCCCACCCAAGGAACAGAGAGCCTTGGGGGGAAGGCACCAGAGAGCCAAACAGCTGCCTTGCCCATGCACACTTGTGCCATACAACCGGCTGACCTGTCAAGGACAGGCACACTCACATCTGGCCTAACAGCCAGTACTGTGGCAGCCTCATCCCCTGGACAGACCACCACACAGCAGCTGCATCTGCCCCTCTGACAAACAGCTGTAGGGCCACCTGACATCACTGCACCTGCGTGCACCTGGCCCAGCATCCAGTCCAGTGGCAGCCCCACCTCCTTGGAGAGACAGCCACATGGCTGACTAGCACTTTGTGCCCACACACATCCAGCCCGACAGCTGGCTCAGCAAAACTGCCCCCTGCCCCCAGCAAAACTACACCATCACATCACAGACTCCCAGAGCCTAGGCCACTGAGGCAGTCAGAGACATTGCTGATGTGATAATCTTAAGGAAACTTAGTGAGATACAAGAGAACACAGGCAAACAATTCAGTGAAATCAGGAAAACAATTCGTGATATGAATGAGAAATTCAACAAAGAAATCAATATCATAAAAAACCAAACAGAAATCTTGGAGCTGAAGAATTCAATGAATAAAATAAGAATACAGTTGAGAGCTTCAAAAGATTATATCAAACAGAAGAAAAAAAATTCTGAACTTGAAGACAAGTCTTTTGAAATAACCCAGTCAGTGGAGAAAAACAATGAAAATAAAAATGTTTAAAAAGTGAAGAAAGCCTATGGGATTTAGGGGAGACCATTAAGTGAACAACTATTTGCATTATAGGAATCCCAGAGGGAGACGAGATGGAGAAAGGCACAGAAAACCTATTTAATGAAATAATAGCTGAAAACTTCCCAAGTGTTAGGAGGGATATGGACATCTAAATTTAGGAAGTTCAAAGGTCCCCAGTTAGATTCAATCTAGAAAGTTCTTCTCTGAGGCACATTGTAATCATACTATTAAAAGGCAAAGACAAAGAGAATTTTAAAAGCTACAAGACAAAAGCATCGTGTCATATACAGGGAAATCTCCATTAGACTACCAGCAGAAACCTTGCAGACCAGAGAGAATACGATGATATATTCAAAGTGTTGAAAGAGGGAGGAAAAAGAAAAACTTAGCCAAGAATACTGAATCTAGCAAAGCTATCCTTCAGAAATGAAGGAGAAGTAAAGATCATTCCCAAGAAGCAAAAGCTGAGGGAATTTATAACCAGCAGACCAGCCTTACAAGGAATACTTAAGGGAGTGGTACCACTGGATAAGAAAGGGTAATAATTACTATCATGGAAACGTGTGAAAATATAAAATTCACCAGTAGAGGTAAATTCATAAATCAAACTCAGAATGTACCTGTGATGTAATGATGCTGTATAAATATTCAGTCTAACAGTATGAAGGTTTAAAGTCAAAATGATCAAAAACAACAACAGCTACAATTAGTGGCTAAGGAACACATAATAAAGAAGTAAATTCAGGCAGCAAAAATATAAATTGTGTGTTTAGGTGGGTAAGTCTGGAGTATTTTTATGCCACCAGAGTTAAATTGCTATTAGCTTAAAATAATTGGTCGTAACTACAAGACCCTTATGTTAGCCCCATGATAACCACAAGGAAAGGAATTACAGCAGATACACAAACAATAAACAGAAAGGAAACAAAGCTTAGCACCACAGAAAACCACCAAATGACAAAGGAAAAGAAAAGATCTATAAAACAACCCACAAACAATTAACAAAATATCAGGAATAAATCTTTATCCATAATAACCCTGAATGTAAATGGATTAAAGTCTCCAATTAAAAGATATAGAGTGGCTGAATGCACTAAAAGAATATGACCCAAATATGCTGCATACAAGGGAGTTGCCTCACCATTAAAGACAGACTGAAGGGCTGGAAAAAGATGTTCCATGCAAACAGAAACTAAAAGTGAGCAGGAATAGCCATACTTACATCAGATAAAACAAATTCTAAGTCAGAAACTGAAAAAAGAAACAAAATTCATTATATAATGATAAAAAGATATATCAACAAGAGGATATAACCATTATACATGCACCCCACACCAGAACACACACATATATAAAGCAAATATCATTAGACCTAAAGAGAGAGAGAAAGAAACTGCAATACAATAATATTAGGGAACTTCAGCACCCCACTGTTAACAATGGACAGATCATCTAGACAAAAAAATCAACAAAGAAACATTGGGCTAAAACTGCATCATAGCCCAAATGGACCTAACAGATATTTTCAGAACATTCTATCCAACTGCTGCAGTGTACATTCTTTTCAACTACACGTGGAACATTCTCCAGGACAGATCACATGTTAGGCCACAAAACAAGTCTTAACAAATTTAAGGTAGAGATTATAGCAAGTATCTTTTCTGACCACACTAGTATTATTTAATAGTTTCGCTATTTTTGAATTTTGCACAAATGAAACCATTCAGTATGCATTCTGGCTTCTTTCACTTGATGTTATGTCGTGAGATTTATCCTTGTTGTTGTATATAGCTATATTTCACTCATTTTCGTTGCTCCCGTGATAATGTGCATTATCTATACAACAACTCCCCTTCCTATTTCAGCTACCTATTGGCTTAAGCAACAGCCCTCTCACTTTTCACAAGAACAACTTTGGAAACTTTTCAAATACATGGAAATTAAACAGCATGCTCCTAAATAACTGATGTGTCAATGAATAAAGTAAAAGAATATTAAAAATTTCCTTGAGACAGACAAGAATGCGAACACATTATACTAAAACCTGTGAGACACAGCAGGATCACTTCTAAGAGAGAAGTTTATAGAAATAAACGACTACAAAAAAGGAGAAAGATTTCTAATAAACAACCCAATGGTGCACTTTAACGAACTAGAAAAACAAGAACAAACTAAAGCCAAAATTTGTAGGAGGAAGAATATAATAAAGCCCAGAGCAGAAATAAAAGAAGTAAAGACTAAAAAAAAGAAGAAAAACCTCAAAAAATCAACAAAATGATGCTTGTTTTTTGTAAAGATAAATGAAAGCAACAAACTTTTAGCCAGACTATAAAAAAAGAAAGAAGACTGAAATAAAATCAGAGATGAAAAAGGAGACATTGCAGCTGATACCACAGAAATACAGAGGATCATAAGAAACAATTATGAACTCCTATGCACCAACAAATTTGGTAACGTAGAAGAAATGGATAAATTCCTGGACACCAACAACCTACCAAGATTAAATTATGATGAAATAGACTATCTGAGCAGACTAATAATGAGGAAATTGAATCAGTAATAAAAAGTCTTTCATCAAAGAAGAGCCCAGAACCTGATGACTTCACTGCTGAATTCTGCCAAACATTTAAAGAATTAATACCAGTTCTCAGACTATTCCAGAAAATGAAAGGGAGGGAATGCTTCTAATATCATTTCACGAGACCAGCATTACCCTGATTCTAAAACCGAACAAGGACATAAAAAAGAAAACTACAGGCCAATATCGCAGATCACCATAGATGCAGAAATTCTTAACAAGATACTAGCAAACCAAATCCAATGGCACATTAAAAAGATCATTCACTATGATGAAGTGTGATTCATCCGAGCAATGCAAGGGTAGTTCAACATACAAAAATCAGTAAGTGTTACATATCACATTAACAAAAGAAAGAAAAAACGATATGATCATTTTAATAGACACAGAAAAAGAACTTGACAAAATTCAATATCTCTTCATGATGAAAATGCTCAACAAGTTAGGTATAGAAGGTATGCACCTCACCACAATAAAGACCATATATGACAAACCCACAGTTAACACCCTACTGAACAGGGCAAAACTGATAGCTTTTCCTCTGAGATCTGGAATAAGATAAGGATGTCCATTTTCACGACTTTTATTCCACATGGTACTGGAAATCCCAACCAGAACAGATAGGCAAGAAAAAGAAAGAAAGAAAAGGCATCCAAGTTGGAAAGTAGGAAGTCAAATTGTCCCTGTTTGCAAACATTATGATCTTACATATAGAAAACACTAAAGACTCCACCAAAAACTGTTAGAACTAATACACAAATTCAATAAAACTGTAGGAAACAAAATCAATATACAAAAATCAGTAGTTTTCTATATGCTGATAATGAACTATCTGAAAAATCAATAAAACAGTTCCACTTACAGTAGCTACAAAAGAGATACCTAGGATCAAACTTGACCAAGGATTTGAAAGATATCTATACAGCAAACTCTAAAATTTTAATGAAAGACAAATAAATGGAAAGATACTTCATGTTCATGGATTGGAAGAATTAATATAGTTATAATGGGCATACCACCTAAAGCAATCTACAGATTTAATGCAATCCCTATCAAAATACCATCAACATTCTTCACAGAAATAGAAAAAATAATTCTAAACTTCATCTGGAACCACAAAACAACCTGAACAGCCAAAGGAATCCTAAGCAAAAAGAACAACCTGGAGGTATTACACCACCTGACTTTAAAATATACAGTTGACCTATGAACAATGTGAGTTTGAACTGTACAGGTTCACTTATATGTGGATTTTCTTCCATGTCTGCCATCCCTGAGACAGCAAGACCAGCACCCCAACTCAGCCTACTCAATATGAAGACAGTGAGGATGAAGAACTTTATGATGATCCCTTTCCACTTAATGAATAGTAAATATAATTTCTCTTCCTTATGATTTTCTTAATAACATTTTCTTTTCTCCAGCTTACTTTATTATAATAATATAGTATTTAATACATATAACATACAAAATGTGTGTTAACTGTTTATGCAATCGTTAAAGCTTCTGGTCAACAATATTAGTAGTTAAATTTGGGGGGAGTCAAAAGTTATATCCAGATTTTCAAATGCACAGGGGGTTGACACCCCTAACCTCTGCATTGCTCAGGAGTCAACTCTACTACAAAGCTATGGTAACCAAAACAGCATGGTACTGGCATAAAAACAAACACATAAAGCAGTGGAGCAGAAGAGAGAGCCCAGAAATAAATTCACACACCTACAACCGATTTTTGACACAGTGCCAAGAACACAGATTGGAGAAAAGACAGTCTCTTCAGTAAATGGTGCTGGGGAAATTGGACATCTACATACACAAGAATGGATCTAGACTGCCACTCTCACTATATTAAAAAACTCAAAATGAATTAAACATGTAAATGTAAAACCTGAAACTATGAAACTACTGGAAGAAAACACAGGGGAAATGCTTCACAACATTGGCTCAGACGAGGATTTTTTAAATAAGACCTCAAAAGCAGTCATCCGCTATATAAGTTTTATAGCCTACCTTTCACCCTTCAATATTGTGTCAGTGACCATTATTCCATGTCATTAAATTTTATTTGAAAACATTTTTAATCATATGGCTACATATTTTTAATCATATGGCTACATACCATCCTATGAGCGTCTCATGATTTATTATTTATTTTAGACATTTGAGTTGTTTCCAGTTCAGTAGGATATACACAACGCCGAAAATTTGTATTCGTAAATCATTGTGAATATCTATATTATTTCCTGAGCATAAATCTATTACTAGGGTGGAATTACTGGGTCAAACAATATGAACATTTTTATACCTCTTACTTAATATATATTGCCAAATTGCTTTTTGGAAAAGAGGTCCCGATTTGGATTCTAACCATCAGTGTAGGGAGAGTGTCCATTCCTGAAACCCTGGCCAACCCCGGGAATTATAGTCCTTTTAGATTTGTGTCAGTTTGATAGGAAGATGTTTCTGAATTATGAATGAGTAGAATATACAGCTCAGTCTTAATAACCTGACGTTTTCTAGTCATTGTGTTGGGATATAGTTGTATATTCACAAGCCTAAATGGTAGATACTGTCTTGGATCTTCTCTCTTAACTATAGATGTTAAAGTTATTAATTTCTAAAGTTTACTCTTCCAATACCACATGCCCCCGACCTGACACAGACTCTATTAGTGTTTGTTTCTTTATTTAAAGGGTGTTAGAGCTCTCCCAAAGCTGTGCTCTGGAATAAAAATAACTGAGCAATATGAATGGGAGTGAGCCATGTATCTCAGGCTTTAGGGATTAACTAAGGGCTAGAGGACCTTCTAGAAAGAGAAAAACAAATAGTTTCTGTCTGTAGTACCACAAATCAATTAAGTAACATGATTACTAATATTAAATCTTGCTAGTGAAATAATTGTGGAAGAGGGGTTTGAGATAGAGTGATAAGTAAATGCTAAACTAGTTAAAAAAATGTTTTATCATTAAAGCGGCAATCCTATTTAAGTTTTAAGTTAGCCGTGGCAAAGGCTGGTTTATGATAACTATTGATTCTGTGGAAAGTAAGGATACTAAAACTTATCAGTTGAACATGCATTTATTTTAGTGCATGTTGCATTAACCAGTGACTTCTCTCTGGGGATTTCAGGGTACTTGAGGCTCCCTTGGTGCTGATATTTCCAGCTTCCCAGCGGGTCGGAAGGATGTCCCCAACTCAGCCCCCAGGAGCTGGGGAACTTGAAGGGGAGGAGGGCAAGGAATGGCCTAGTATCCTCAGGAACCCACCCAGCAGGGTGCAGCAGACTGCTACTGTTGAGAAACCTTCCAGTCCTCTAGGAAATGAAATCAGTGTTCCTAAATTTTATCCTAACCCTAAATTTTGATCACAGACCTTTGACAATCTCACGAACAGGGGCCCTTGCCTTAGAAGAGTGCGCCATGCAAATTTTGCATTCAATTTCAGGAGCTTAAGAATTCCTTGAGGGGACTCCTGTTTTAGGCAAATTGTCTTCACATATATATTTTCTCTCCTTTGCAGGTTTCATTTAAAATAATAATGAAATAATATTGTATATTTCCAAAGTGCTTTGTAGTTTATAGAACCGTTTTGTCTACATATTTCAACTCCTGTCCACAGTCCTGTCTACTGATAATATCAACCTCACTTGTCAGATGAGGGAACTGTAGCTCAGCAGAGCACAAGGTCTCTTGGTCACCAAAGTGTCTCGGTCACCAAGGCAAGGAATGGTGCTTGGGATCAGAAACCAGGTCAACTGGACTTTTGTATGTCCTAACATGGCATGAACAATAAAAGGTAAATCTGGTGTGCAAAAACAAGATTGTCTCCCACATGTAGAAGAAATGGTTGGAAAATCCCAAATGAATGTCAGGTTTAAAACATGGATTATTTATTTAACAGCCATTCCAACTTGCAAGAATAAGGCACCCTCAGTGGCATGTGTGAAGGGTGCTCACTGCTCTGTTGCTGGTTAATCATATCCATAATTGACTGAGAGCCCCTCCGATGCCATCCTTACTCTGGACCACAGATACCGAATGGCCAGGAAGAGCATCAGACGGAAACGATGTAAAATGCTATTTTTCTTCATTGGTATAAGGACTTCTGGACCTCTTCACACCAGCACGCACATAAATCAGGTGCTGCTTTTGCTGAAGCTATTTGGCAAGGTGTTTTGTTTTTTAATCTTTTTTATTTCAATATACTCTTCCCCAGGCTAGATCAGAAGAGTAACAGTTTATTTTAGCAGGTATCATAAAGCAGCAATGCATTGCATGAATTAAAGGAGCAAAATGCCTGTTTTGAAAATGTGTTACCAGAAAGGCCAAGCAGACGAATGCCAGAATGACAGTGTGGCCTCGCGTTCCCCACAGAATAAATTGAAAGCTGTCATGAGACGTCCCAGCTTACGTTGCATTGATGATGCACAGAAAGAGAATCGACTTCAGACCTAGATTCTCAATCCGTTTAGGGCTTTGTAGACCGTCATTTGTAATGCAGACAGAAGAGAATTTGGCCCCTAGCATGGTGTTCACTATGATAGGATAATGCTGTTTTAAATAAGATTATTGTACCTTTGTACCAATTAGTCTGTACCATGTATTTTGAATTTGTTTTTGACAATTCCCCCTTTCAATGTCCCTTAATCTTTTTAATGATGAAAATAATCCATACTTGTAACAAGATGAAATTCTCAAAAGAGAAAATTAATATTTTACCATATGTTCTACCAATTCCAATCCCTGCCCCACCTTAATTTCCCTCCTTTGGGAAAACCAAAATTAACAAGTTTACATTATCCTTCTTTTTTTCTTTTTCACTTAAATATTTATTCGTACACATATATAGGATTTCTTTCTTCTGTATTTTTCGGAAATTTATATGATAGCAAACTTAGTATATCCTTACTTTGTTTTTAAATAGAGTATAGACCTCTTTTCAGGTCAGTACATACAAAGAAATCTATTTTGATAACTAGAGCATTTCACAGTATAGCTGTAGCATATTAGTCTGTTTATCGCCTGGTAATAAACATGTTGGTTGTTTCCAGTGTTTAATTATTGCAAACATTTGGTATTACAATATAAGCATCATTTTATAGGCCTGTGGTTATTTTCCACTCAGTAAAGTATGTTACTAAAGAAGTGAGAAAGTAGGAACTTTCCAAAGTCAGCCATTCATCTATAATCATACATTTCTATAATTAGTAGCCTAGCACATTGTAATAAGAATCATGGAGACTTATGTGTAGAATATCTCTTTATATATGGAGCAGCCCTAAACATAGCTTTTATTTTGTATTGGAGTCATTTGTGGTTGGTTTCCTTGTAGGGATTCGCTGCAGAGCAGAGGGAATCTTTCAACTGTCTGAATGTCCCACCTCGATCTCGTCATGAGCAAATCAATTACTGAGGTTTAGGCAAATCTAGTATACTAATGATAGACTAACCCGATCAGCCATGGTTTTTTTAGTTTTACCTTGTTAGCCCATAGTCTTAGATATTTATGAGTGAGCCTGCCTTTTAGAGCACATTAATTTAAAAAGCTCTCCGTGGTATTATTTTAAAATTAGGGAGGAAGGGAATGCCACTTTGATGACGTGAAAAATTTGCCCAGATCTCCTGGATTGCCTACCGCATGATAAATGACGCTCCTGGCCACATGTTTCAGGATTTTGAGCACTCAGGAAGAATTCTTACAATGTGATTATGGAAAAGACCAATTTCCATAAGTGTAAATGAGCATGCTTATTAATGGGGCCGCAATTGCCTATTGCATTCAATCACATTTATAACTAGCAACAAGAATGACTGTTTTGCATGATGTAGTGTTTACACAATTACGGTTGCATGGCAGAGCTTGCTGTACTGGAGGCTTCGGAAAGAAGCATATGTGGTCCTTTTGCAGGTAATAAAATGGAAAATCCAATTTGCAATTGCAGAATAAGCCTCTGAGTGATATACGATCTTCATAGCAGCATCGGTCAGAGGGTCACCGCTAATCACGGTGCTGCCTGGCTTCCCTAGTGGCCTGAGCCTTTTGGCTGAGGAGTGAGCAAAGCGAATCTGTGTCTGGGAGCCAGCCAGCGTGTCCGTAGATGCACCTCTTTCTAGCTTATTAGATGCTCTTTGTCACAGTGCTTAATCCTGCTGCCTGATCCTTGTTAGAACACCACCAGAGTACCGCTCAGCCTTCTGATAAAGGGGATGGGTGAGGGCTCCCCGCTCGGTGCACCGAAGCATGCGGCGTCAGGGCAATCGCAGGCTGATTGACAGCGGGGTGAGACGCCTCCTGCATGTTATTACTTAAAAAGGAGCCCACCTCCGACAGCTGACAGACACGCTGTGCTGTGGCCGTGGTAACTTGTTGCTAGGCCGAGATGAGACGGGTGTCATCTCTTCACACGGAATAATGGCCAGCTTTACTCTAATTATATTAACCCTCTTCTGAAATTGCTGCTTCCCCCCACCGCCAGCAGCAGAGTGTGACAGGAGGACCTAGGGACAAATAGCTTGCTGGGAGGATTACGGCTCCGCAGAAACAGGTATCCTGTTATCCACTGATGACATCAAGTTGAAAAACAAAACAAGCGTGTCCTAGTCCACCAAGCCCTGGTTTTAACTCCGGAGAGACGTTGCTTTGTTGGGCTCGCACGATTTCCATCCTTGTCATCGATCTGTAATAGTCTCCTTTAAGGTTTGCCATGGACGTTAAACATGGATTTCAGGGCTCTTTGTTAAAAAGACAGACCAGCATGAAACACGAAGCTATTCTCTTTCTTTTTTTCCCCCTACGATAAACCCGAGTCATTCTTTTCTGTGAGGCTCCCCCATTTGTGTACCTCTATGAAGCACCTGTGAATTTGATTTGGTAGCACTGTGTGATGTTAAAATAAATGAGAGAGGGGAAGGGTAACCCAGACCCCACTTCCCCATCCCCCCCCCCAGATGTGCAGATGGGTTGAAAGTAATGTAAATGGAGATATTCATGAGCGGCTCAGGGTCCTTTCTGTTTACCCCGACTTTCAGACATCAGTGTAAGACTCCTTTTCCCCAAAGGGAGTATGTCTAGCTCTCAGCCGCCATCTCCTATGTGCTCCAGTTAGCAGACGTCATTAGCAATCCCCGATGCCTCTTCTGTCTCCACTGACAGCACCTAAATAGAGACATCACTTGGGATTGACAGATCTCCAGGGGACTCGAGGCTTCAGACAAAAGGGCCCAGAGAACACGGCTGACCTTTGCCGGCATTATTCCCTGAAGTCTGTCTTCCTCGAGTGGCAATCAGGGAAGAGCATAAGAACTTTCATACGTTGTTTTCAGAGGATTACCACTAAAAAGACAGCAAGCCGAGTAAGAAACTGTTAATAAGTTAAAAAGAGGTTCTGTCTATTCCAAAGTGGATTCGCAGGTTGTCAGTAGTTAGAAAGCAGGTTCTTCCTGTCCCCAGAAATAAGCACCTGGATCTTAACATTCAAGGACGGTGCATTAAAACCAGATTTGCTCATAACATACCTGTGCGTTAGGATTATTGGCGCAAGCCTTGGAACTTGATGGAAGGGAGCTTGTGATGTGGCCGGGAGAAAGAAGAGAGTCTCCTCCCATCACTGTCCTGTGACTCACACCGGGGCAGATTTGGAGTAGCTGAGGCTTGTCTGTGGCATCTTTCTCTGGTCCACGTTGCTCTCACGCTGACTGAGGGCCCTGAAGGGACAGCACAGTGGGAAATGCTCTGTGCTCCAAACATAGCTACCTTCCCTCCTCTTCCCACCCTCCTCCGTACAGTAAAAAATAAGTCATATTCCTGTGAGCCTCATCTTAACCAGGTGCTAAGAGGAGAGCAGTCCAGTTGAGTTAATTCATGGTAATGTGCCTTGGTGCTTCTTCAACAGAATAAATTTCTACCAACTAGAAATTTAGACTATATTTCTCAGTAGAATAGCCAATTTGGGGGAATAAGGAGGAACGATATGTAAAATAGCCACTCACAGGGAGATCCTGTTTGCTTAGGAATTAGTTCACTTTCTAAGTCCATAGATATGCAGTGTATGCTTTCTGTGGCTGCTTGTTTTTTCTCATCTATTTTGGAATACATATATTTTTCCAAAGGTCTCATTTTTTTTTTCATAGTTGATTCCATGCTGATGTCAGTGGGCGGGGCTTAGAGGCTGGAAATTGATAGTACGGACTCACAGGTTGTTTCTTAAATGAATGTGTTAAGCAAGGCTGTTCACCTCTAGCACCTCCATTCCCCCCTTACAGGTGAGTTGCTGTGTACCATGGTTACTGTTGCCTGGTATGTGACCCCTCCTCTCAGTGGTCATGCTTCCTGAGAACAGTGGGCATCGTGCCATGGTGCATGTAAAATATGACATGTCAGAAATGCAGACTTGCTTTTAAATGGATGGCTTCTTTCCAGAAATGTGTATTGTATTCATTTTTAGGAAGCAGGGAAATTGAAGAAAAAGAAATAATAAGGGAATGATATGGAAGAGAGGACATATTGAGTATAGCAAACTAGATACTAAGAGGAAATAAGAATTATGGAGAAATGTAAACAAGAGGTCAGTTTCATTCTTGGGAAGCTGAAAACCACCTCCCCAAGTAAAGGTAAAAACAAAAAAAGATCAATGACAGTCCCTTGCCAACAAGATCAAACCCAGGTAAGATACTCAGCTAAGCAGAATATGTACAACCATTGAGTTTTCATTTGCCCCAGGCAGCTTTCTGACTCATGGTTGAGAGAATCAAGCTTATTAATTTCCCAAGTGACTGAATATCTGACTAATAATGTTTAACTATTAAGATGAGGACATTGACAATATTGATAATCTTGGAGAGACATGGATCTGCTTATTTTTGTTCTTAACACCGACAAATTCTTAGTAGCTTTGGTAAGATCATGATGAATTGCTCCCTTCTAATATTAGTATTTAGTAATATCTGTTTTCTTTAAAAACACTTTGTGAAATTATAATCGTTTTTCTTTTTTTCATTTTTCGGAATAGTTATGAGTCCATATAACAAAAAGAGGAAAGATTCAAAGTACTTGTTCTTTTGTTTTAAGAAGAAATACTACATCATCTTCTTTGTAGCAATTTTCTTGTATCCATTCATTTTCAATGCTCAGATCATCTAAGAAATGATTTGCTTTGTGGTGTACTTTCATCCCAGAATATATTTTCATTATTCTGAATTATCAGCTATGAATAAATAGGCAGTCGAGCCTCAGAACAGGACAAACATATTACTTTATTTTGGTTGTTTTTTGGGAAGAATAATTGTTGGGTGTCTAGGTTTGAATAGCTCCGTGCTGTGGACCAGAAATCTGAAAAGGGACTTCCTCAATAGGACTTTCAGAACAAGGCCTTCACATACCTCACTGCTGCTTAACTTCTCTTTCCCTGTCTCTCGCTTTCATGGGGAAGCACGTTCTAGGAAGCTCTTTCACACATTGCCTTTTCCATTTCTGAATATATAAAAAGGAAAAAAAAAATAGATTCAACTGATCTCAGTAGCAGATGATACCTAGATGAGGGGGTGCTTGCTTCCTTCAGCAACTCGTCCTGATTGATCTACATTGAGATATCACCTGATAGCTTCACCAGATGCTCTAGAAACTACTGAGATTTGGGGTCAGGTTCAGATCCCCACACTGGCACTGATCTTGGATATATTAGTTAATTTCCCTGAGTTTCCATGTCTTCAGCTGTAAAATGATGTCAATAAACTAACCTTAGAGATTGCTGGAGAATTAAATGAGGAAATGATTTTCTGTTTTATTTTAAAACATTAGTTTTTGCTACGTGAATAACTTACATAATGCTTAAGTCGGGTCTCTTGGTGCGCCGTCACCAGAATAGCGTTCCTTGTATCCCATAGGTAAGTTTTTATCCATCAGTCCCTCTCCCACCTTCCCCACTTCTTGGTTTCTCAAGTCCTTTATATCGCTTATGCCCATGTGTACTCATCATTTTGCTCCCACTTATTAGTGAGAATATACAGTGTTTGGTTTTCCATTCCTGAGATACTTCACTTAGGACAAGTTGTTCTAAAAGATATTTCATACCTTTTTATGGCCAACTAGTAGTTCTTCATGGTGTGTGTGGGTGTGTGTACTAGGGCTGTCCAGAAAGTATCCAGCCGTGTACTACGTTCTCGTTACATTAACAGTGACTGGATGCTTTCTGGACAGTGTCCACTCACGTGCACGTTTTCTTTATCTGCTCATGAACTGATAGACACTTAAGTTGATTCCATATCTTTGCAATTGTGAATTGTGCTGTGATAAATATTCGAATGCAGGGAAATAAAATGACTGCTTTTCCTTTGGGTAGATACCCAGCAGTGGGATTGCTAGATTGAATGGTAGGACGGACGACATTTATTTCTTTGTGGAAGTGCCATACTGTTTTCCGTAGAGGTCGTACTAATTTGCAGTACACCAACAGTGTATAAGCGTTCCTTTCTCTCTGCATACACACAGGCATATATTGTTTTTGGACTTTTTTATAGTAGCCATCCTTATAGGGATAGAGTGGTATCTCAATGTAGTTTTAATTTGCATTTCCCTGATGATTAATGACGTTGAGCATTTTTTCATATATGTTTGTCAGTCATTTGTCTTCTTTCGAAAAACTTTCATTCGTGTCTTTTGTCCACTTTTTGATGTTTTTTTTTTTTTTCTTGCTGACTTGTTTGATTTCTTTATAGATTCTGGATACGATTCCTATGTTGGATGTATAGTTGTGAATATTTTCTCCCATTCTGTAAGTTGTCTATTCACTCCGTTGTTTATTTCTTTTGCAGTGCAGATGCTTTTTAATTTAATTAAGTCACATTTACTTATTTTTGTTGTTGCTGTCTTTGCATTTGGAGTCTTAGCCATAAATTCTTTGCCTAGGCTGATGTCTAGAAGACTTTTTCCTACATTTTCTTCTAGAATATTCTTGGTTTCATGCCTTAGATTTAACTTTTTTTATCCACCTTGAATTAATTTTTATAAATGGCAAGATATAGGGATCCTGTTTTATTCTCCTGGATGTGGCTATCCAGTTTTCCCCAGTGCCATTTATTGAACAGGGGCTTCCTTTCCCCAGTGTATGTTGTCGTCTGCTTTGTCAAAGATCAGTTGGTCATAGGTAGATACTTTTATATCTGGGTTCTCTATTCTGTTCCATTGGTCTGTGTCTCTACCTTTATAGCTGGACCATGCTGTTTTGGTTAGGTAGCCTTGTACTATAATTTGAAGTCAGGTAAGATGATGCTCTCCAGATTTGTTCTTTTTTGCTAAAGATTGCTTTGACTATTCTGGCTCTGTTTGGTTCCAAATAAAGCTTAGGATTATTTTTTCCAGATCTCTGAAATATGATGCTGATAGTTTGATGGGGATTGTGTTGAATCCGTAAATTATTTTGAGCAGTATGGACATTTTAACAATTTTGATTCTGCCAGTCCCTGAGCAGGGGATGGTTTTCCATTTGTTTGTGTCATCTGCAATATCTTTCCTAAGTGTTTAGTTCTCCTTACAGAGATCTTTTACCTCCTTGGTTAAATATATTTCTAGGTCTTTTTTTTTTTTTCATAGCTATTTAAATGGTATTGAGTCCTTGATTTGCCTCTCTACTTGACTGTTTTTGGTATATAGAAATGTTACTGATTTGCGTACATGGATTTTGTAACCTGACACTTTGCTGAATTTATTTATCAATTCCAGGAGTCTTTTGGGGGAGTCTTTCAGGTTTTCTAGATACAAAATCATATCATTAGCAAACAGATAGTTTGACAACCTCTTTCCCAATTTGCCCTTTATTTTTTTCTCTGGCTTGATTGCTCCGTATATGACTTCTAATACCATGTTGAATAGAAGTGGTGACAGTGGGCACCCTTGTCTTATTCTAGTTCTTAGAGGGAATGACTTCAACTTTTCCCCATTCAGTATGATGTTGGCTGTGGCTTTGTCATATATGGCTTTTATAATTGTGAGGTATGTT